>JAYKAV010002958.1:281449-342086 GCA_035582835.1 Phoebastria nigripes
CATTAAGTTAGCAAACTATATGCAATGTGAAAAAAAAAAAAAAACAAACTTTTAAAATCACCAGAAAATTCTAAATAAAAAAAAAAAAAAAAAAAAAAAAAAAAAAAAAAAAAAAAAAAAAAAAAAAAAAAGAAGAAAAGAAATGAAATAGAATCTCTCTTTAAAAGCAATAATATATCTCTCTCATTTTCTCTTTCTCTCAGAGGCAGCATATTATGTTGCAAAGGACAATCCTTTACACCTCAGAAGAGGACTCTAGTCTGGTGGGAAGACTCTTAGTCATGCAAAGCTACATTTTACTAAAATCCCAAAGGTAGATGTGATTCAGCTTTGAAATTGGCACTATGATTCAATGTACTAATTTTTTCCCAATTTAATGCTTTGACTCCAATCCTGTGAATTCTATAAGCTCGAATCCATGCTGGGAATAAATATATACACTGAGACTTTCTGGTAATGATTTGCACAGGTAGCACAGCAATTCTCTGTTATGAAGTGAACAAATTATGAAGGGAGCAGCAGCCTTCTGGTTGAGGAGGAGGGGTGTCCTGGTTCCGGCTGGGACAGAGTTAACTTTCTTCCCGGTAGCTGGGGGTGTGTGCTGTGTTTTGGGTTTGGTATAATAGGAGCGTTGATGGCCCATTGATGTTTTGGGTGGTGCTGGGTGGTGCTTGCACCGGGCACTTTTCGGCCTCCCATGCCCTGCCAGGTGCATGGGAAGCYGGCGGGGGGAGCATAGCCGGGGTGGTTGACCCAGCTGGCCGATGGGGTATTCCATACCATGTGACGTCATGCTCAGTATAAAAACTAATGGGGGGGGGGCTCTCGTTCGGTTCGGCGGGTGGTAAGCAATTGCATTGTGCATCGCCTGCTTTGTATATTGTTGTTGTTGTTATCACTGTTACTATTACTGTTCTACTCTGTTTTATTTCAATTATTAAACTGTTTTTATCTCAACCCGCGAGTTTTCCTACCCGTGCCCTCCCGATTCTCTCCCCCATCCCACCGGAGTCGGGGGGGTGAGCGAGCGGCTGCGTGGTGTTTAGGTGCTGCCAGGGTTAAACCACGACAAGGGGTACAGTTAATTATTGTTGCCATTCAAAGAAAATAAGTRTAAACTTCTGACAATAGTCAGAAGAAAATCATAAGGAGATTATTGTGATCAATTTATTTTTCTCACTGTAAAGAATAGTGATAAAGTAATCCTAATGAAGACCATCAGGATATCAAAGAAACAAAGCAATGCTTAAAAAAAAAAAACCTCAGAAGTTACCCTGATTACAATGCCTAGGATATGATTGACTGAGCCCACTGTTAGTAACTTTTCCCTTTCACAAACTGGAAAAAATATTTTGTCAAGATTTACATAAAGAACCTACATTGTTACAGACATTCCTATTCAATTATTCATATATCTTGTTTCTATTAAGTCTAATCTTATTTTCACTTCTGTCTGAATGTCACAAATTTTATCCCAGTTGTTACACAGATATTAACATTAGAAGGAGAGGAAGGGGTTGCGCTGAGGTTTAACCCACTACATACTTAGTAATACAATTAACACAGCTGCCTGCCTCATCAGTCAAAGGCTGATTCATACCCTAAGATATCTTAACTGATCTGTATTGATCCCAGTGTCGCCCATTATCACCATATCAAGAAAACAAGAAATGACACCTTCCCTATTGTGCTTCTTCATGAACATGACTGCCTTCTTAAATAAACAATATAGTCTTCAATCTCTTTAAATTTTTTCTAATTCTACAAAAGTCAAGCTTAAAGTGAAAACAGAAGTCAATAAAGAAATGCTGTCTTTGCAGAAATTTGGATAGCAAGCATGTTCCACTCATGTTAAAGAACAAGATAAAAACATTTTTCAACAAGATAATGCCAAACTGAACTCAAAGGTCTAAAATCTTGGCTTGTTATACCATCCCACGCTAATCCTGACATTGCCAGCAGTTGATTTGTATCAGTGAGTATTACGATATAATGTAATTAGTAATGGTAATATTACCACAAATAGTATAAACAGCCCTGCTCTACTGCCTTTAAATTAGTTTTGTAAGCATGTTAATAACATACCATCAAGCATCAATACAAATCCTTGACAGCTTCTTGAAAAAAATTATGCATGTCTAAGCAATTTTCTCATACACAGGTTTTCTTTAGAAAACATGTTGTCACTATTCCATTAGCTCAAAAGGCAGTGTATGCATAAAAGAATCTCTGCTAAAGTCTGACTGCTAGCCAGGAAAGCATATGTTCAATAGCCTGTATTTAATGYTGGCTGGGATAGGGTTGTAGGTACCGCAGCATCAAATGAATTTCTTCTTTAAAAGATGTCTAGCAGTGCAGTGAATGCTTTTCATTTTCAAAGGGGGAACCCTTTGAACAGCACAAAACCTCATTTTGACAGTATTTCAACAGGGACTGCTGGAATGAAAACAGAGTAGATTAACAGATATGTCCGGCAGACATCTTAGGTCTGATCCAAAGTCTCTGAAGTCCACCAGAATTTGGATGGTGTCCTAAACTAGTCACCTTCCTGAAACCATTAAAAAAAGAACACACACACCCCAAAAAACCCCACCAAAACCAAACCCAAAATGAAATTAATGTATTTTTGCTGCATATCCTACCATAATTAGAGGGTGCCCAACTCCCTACAGTCAAATGCTACATTATTGGCAAAGGTAGAAATACGGTCTGTAACTCRGTTTTCCAACTTGTATTATGCTGATCTGCCCTCTGGAAGTGCCACTCCTTTTACTATAGATGGAGCCCAGTGTAGGTGTTCGAACTTCAGTATCTATCATTTTGCTGTCAAAAAGTTCACCAAGAGGAATCTTATCATCATTGGTCAAAGATATTTTCCATACCGTCAGACAGTTGGTTGATTTGATTCACTTTCCATTTTGTACAGAACTATTAGTTTAATAAGACATTCAGAATGCCAATAGGTATCCTTAGCATTATGATATGATGCATACGAGGTTAGAGAAAAGTCTGTTTTGTCAGGTTAAATTATATGGAGATGGAAAACAGATTTTTCTCTAATCTCATTTTTTTAGAAACAGTGGAACCATTTTAACGCAGTGTTCTTCAAAAGTTTTTATGTCTATAGTCAATATCTTTCATGGAATATTTCAGTCCAAATTTTTTACAGTTTGGTTACTGCAAGCAAAGATATAATGGAAGTGTGAGTTTGTGGTTTTTTTGGGGGGGTGTTGGGTAGTTGTTGTGGTGGTGGTTTCTGGGTTGGTTTTTTTGAAAGCACACACAATTTTAACAGTGGCTATTATTGATTTCAATTTACATTCACAGGTATACTCACACAGTTTCTCTGAAGGAAATTTCATGTTATGTGACTGTATTAAATATTTTCTATGTTTCCACTTATCAATACCTTCACAATCATTTTACTGAAATCTTAATCTTGAGTAAAAAAAACTCTTCACTTCTGACTTTCAAATTTTACCTCGTGCTTGGGAAACCAAGAAAATGGAAAAGATGTGAAAAGGGTGAGCCATCCTAAGCAGAATCCTTCTCTTGACTCTCAAATAAAGCTCTCTTGCCCTTACATAGATGCATCAGTCATCTGTTTCTGCTGCTGGGTCTGAGTTGAAATTTTACTGCTGCTTGCCCTGTTTTGATTTAATTTAACATTTTTACATTTTAAGTGGCTGATGTTTAACAATTAGTAATACTATGCTAAAATAAGCAAAAATTTCAATCCTTGAATTCAGGGTTATCATGAAGTCATCCCTCCTGTAGTAAGGTATTCCACTTAGAGAAGAGGAAAAAATCCTTCAAGATCCCCACCTTCTAAGGATTGCTTAGACTGTGAAAACTAGAGATCTATTACAGATTTCATTTCTACGGCGGCTGGCATGAAAATACGGAGAAACAAAATATGACTCTTCCTTTCCCTCCCTTTGCCTAAGACAATCATATAGGACTAGGACTGACCAGGATGATACTGTTCTGTGACTCAGTTTCAGTTTAAGCAGCCAAGGTGAGCCTCTTCATTAAGCTACTGACAAAATATAAAAATCATTCACTCGATTAGTCTATTATATTAACAACTTTAAAAAATATCAGTTGTGCAAGTTTTATATTACATTGACATTTAGTGTCCTATTGCAAATCCAATATTCTCTGATGTGATACAGAATCCTCTGATGTAATATAGCAGCTGATAACACAGCAACACATTTGAACTGAAATCCAACATAACTTTTTCATTATTTTCATAAAATTCAATATTATCTTAAGAAAATATTAGCACACCGATGAATTTAGAATCCATTTTAGCATGATAATTACTTATGTCAGATTTTGCAAAGGTAGATTACAGTTAGTTCTATGATACAGCTCCTATGTTTAATTACACAGAATTTTCTAAACTCTGAATTTAGGAAAATAAAATAATTAAAAAAACACTCAACTTAAAATACAAATGATCAGTTTAGTGCCAAAAGAAAATACTTTTATGAAGTCTGAAAGAAACTGTGAAAATCATGTTAGAAGTTAAAGACAGGGAAGGGAAATGTACAGATTGACTTTTTTGATTGCATAGKTTTTTTCTAATATGTTTTATTAAAAAGCATTTGCTGCAGTAGTATTGCACAAGTTCTTCAAATTAATTATATGGATCATTCAATTAATTGTTTTTACTCCCCAAACAAATTCTAATCACCAAGTGTATCACAAATCTTTTTTCCCCACATAGCTTTTATTTGAAGTATTATATAAAACAGGTCACCCTATGTTCTCTCTCTTTTGTATACATGTATTACTTATTTATTTGTATTTGGATAAGAAGGAGGAAGAAATCAAATTCCTGGCCTCCATTTGATTGGGGATTGGAGGAAAACCTCAATAGTTGAAAGCAAAAGGCTTTAAAATTTGAGCTAAAGATCCACATTAAGCTGCCTGAGACTTTAAAATCCTCTATGAAGATTAGGTACTAAAGAGGAAGACCCTCTCACCTTTAAAATTCTCTAATGGGGTTTTCAATCCAACATCACTTATTTACTACTTCACCATTAAATTACATAATCTATAGTAAGTACTATGATCCTAATTACAACAGAGATACTCAGACTTTTTCAGGATTGCAGAAATTAGGAGAACTGCCTAGCTTCCAGGTCCAGGCATGTACACCATAACTGGGTGCCATGACTAAGACAACCCCATCTCATCACATTTCTGCCTGACAGACAGTAACCCCAACTAGAAGGGGAAAGAAAAAAAAGAAAACAAAAAACCAAAAACCCAAACAGCCATAAATATTCGAATGTGCCATGCGACAGCTAGTGGGTTGTTGGATCCGATGACCTCCAGAGGTACAGCCGTACTGGTTCAGGCCAAGGACCTGCCTGGCTCAGTATCCTGTCTCCAACCATCTTGACAACTTTTGTGAAATGACCGCAGTACAAACTCAAGAACACTCAGTAATCTGGATCTACAGTGGATTTATTCCTTCACAGGTCTAAAATAAATGTGCAATTTCTTGTGTGCATACATTATGCAGCATTGGTCATTCTTCGAGAGAAAAAAAGAACAGGCAGTTCCGTATTTCAGAAAACAGACTGCAAACCAAAACTGACAACAAACAATTCACTCTGGCCCTCGGAAAAGCAAGAAATAAACAAACATCCCTCAAGCTTTCTCCCAGCTTCTGACTATTTGAAAATCAGCCCGATAGCTATTTAGAAACCCACAACTTTTCTCAATATATCATAATTATTCAGGATAATTTCTTCAACAACTGATAAAAGTGATCACATGAGTAGAAAGAAATAAGCTAAAGCTGAAATGGCCTATGCAGGCAAGTATGAGGCTTTAGGGTGTGTTTTTGATTTGTCCATTT
This sequence comes from Phoebastria nigripes, assembly GCA_035582835.1. Lineage (NCBI taxonomy): Eukaryota > Metazoa > Chordata > Aves > Procellariiformes > Diomedeidae > Phoebastria > Phoebastria nigripes. Next base: position 287,328 of record JAYKAV010002958.1, read on the forward strand.
CCAATTCTGTCTTTAATAATGGCTACTACTTAGTGACTCAAACTTCACATATTTTGGACTCTTCAGTATTACTCTTTAAGCATCTAGTAACAGAAAAAAAACCCAAACAAACCACAATTTTAATAAGTCCAGATGATACAAATAGTAGCAACATATTAATTTAGTATTCTGTCCATGCAGTGATATTCTCACCATTAGAGTTCAACAGAAAGATGCTACAGAATGTCTTTAGCTCAAAACACTACATTTCCCACTCTGTCTCCCATGACAACCAGGCTCCTCTGAAAACAAACTGTACCAACAGAAGGCAACAAGAGTAGTAGAAAGAATTTCCATTCTTCCTTCTGTTGACTTCACCAGAAAAATTGAGCTTCAGCACTTTCAGAACTAAAAGCAAAAATCTTACTTAGTTTTTTCTTGAAAACTCCTACATAGAAATGAATCAAGGATTGCATCAGCATACACTGGTAAATGTAAAGAAAACCAAGCCTGACTACCTAATTCACTTGTTCTAACAGAACTCTTCAGATATCACTAAAATCAAAAATGCAAGTAACAGAGCAGGGTACAAGGGCAGATACCGACAGGACTAAGCAGTTGCCATTCGCTAGCCTCCGGAGTTTAGCAAACATTCACAAACCCTGACCAAAGCTTTTTTAAGAGAATTTTTTCACTCTGTAAACTTTCATCGAGGTTTATGTGATCTCAGACTGTGCTGCCACCAGAAAGACAACCCTCACTTTCTTCTCTTTTGCTGGGCACATCCTTTGCTATGTCAATACTTAAATCACGTAGCTCACCAGTTATGGCAGTTCCTTGAACTGACTAAAAACTAGACCTGCCTCCCCAAATTATTATTTTTCCAGAACAACTGAACAATCGCTAGTGCTGACACAAGAGAGGTGGCAGGAACAGACAGCTGGAGGCAGGGAAAAGAGCATGACTTGCCTTTTTGGCAGTAGTGTGGTCAAAACTGATGCTGAGAGATCGAAGAGAAAACTAGAATGTTATGTGACAGGAGGTGTTAYCTCATTCTGTATTCTTCTCCTGAACTGGAAGAGCATGAGATGAACATGAATTCCCATTAGAACTAGCTTTATTATACAGCCAGCTAACACCAGTACTTTTTCACTATCTGGAACAATGATCTCATGATTTATGGTATTGCAAGACAGGCTATCATTCCACAAGGGGCACAATGAGCAGGATCTTGACTTTTTAAAACTTAGGAGAACACGTTCTTTAGAAGAACAAGTAGCCACAGAACCAGAGGATTTGGTCAGGAGCACCTGCCAAAGTAGTCACTTTGTTGTTCCCTTGGGAGCTATTAGAGAAAAGGTTCATCAGACATCTACCACAATAAAGCCCATAAAAGGTATCTATATTGCATTTAAAGAAGGAAAGAGAGCCAAAACAAAGTGCTTATAGTAAACTATAACTGCTTGCTCTTCGGGTCTACCAGATGACTTCTAATTTCACATTAATGGGAGAGAAATCATAAAAAATAAAATGAAAATATGCCTCTATGAAGAAAATGGATAAGCCATTTAATACTAATCCTGATTCAAACAAAACATGGCAAAGAACTTTCAAGAATAAAAGGTAATGATTTTTCCTATCAGTGGTCCACCCATGACAATTATTGGAAGTGTACTTCTAGAAAATTTATTTAACTGAAGCACTGCAGATTTGAACTGTTTGCCTTGAATATTTACTGAACAGTATCAGTAACCGCTTCTTCAAATAAGTGCCTGGACTTAGAGACATACTGTGGTCTTTCTTTCCAGAAAGAGTAATTTGCAACAAAAAAATCTCACAACTGAACTTTCAGGGTAAGTACATTTCTATAAGTCTTATAAAACTTGCACCTGGAAGTAGCACTCAAAACTTCTGATTTAGACCTTTCTTTTATTTTTTTTTTTTTTTTTTAAATGAAAAACTCAGATTGTACAATACTAGGGATTATTTAGGTGAAGATCCAAAACCTGATACTTTTCCAGATGTATTTCAATCTCATTGTTAGCCATTCTCCCTAATCCAGTGTCAGTCTTATTATCTACACATAGTTACTAAACTGTTGTCTTAGTGACAAACATTGAATATACCCTAGAAACGTTATTGTATACTCAAATAATAAATGTATCTGAAAAATAAACCAATTAAAGAATGTTTTCACATTTCTAAAAATCTGCACAGATTAACTCAACTAAAATAAGCTTTTGGCTTTTCCAAAAGCGGCTGTGAAAATAACTTGTCAAAGGTAGGACCTCAGAACAGGGCTTAGAAGAGGGGAGCCAGAACATCAGGAGCAGCCTGTGAAGTTAAATTCATTACCCACAAAACTCGTACATCAGCAGTTATGCTTAAACATTGTGTAAACTATGTATACGTTGCCATTCTAAAAGTAACTTTCCAACCACTGGAAAAGGCAGTATGGATGTAAATAGAGTCCCTATTTTATTTTTAAATCCAACATAGCGCTTATCTTAAGACATTTCACAGTGTCAAGGCCCTAAAGCATTCACTTCTTACTGAGGTTTGTTTTACTGTGTGAGATCTGAGCTAAATTAAACTCCACCATTTGATGAACTGCACCAATCTGTTCTTAGAGCTTCTGCTGTACAAATGCCCAATTCCCTTGCTCTGATCCCTTCTCTTACTGAAACAGATCCAGTAATCTCTGTCATACACTGAAACTAGCCTCAAAGGAGGAAGTATTTTCTATGGCAGTTCTAGGGAGACTGACATCGTTGTTAGACATTACTAAGCCCTCAGATATTCAATCTCTCCCAAGTCAGTGAATTTAAAGAGACTTCCTTGTAGCACAGGGTTCGCTGTTTGATATTTTGCACTTGAACATGTGCCAACTCACCTTTCAGCCCCATTGGTTACGAAGGTAAAAACATTTGTATGGTATTTGTTCATTTTTCTGAAATGGGAAGGTTATTTCTCAGAGTCTAACAACCTTCCCACATTGATACAGCAGGAAGGTCTAACATTCCTTTCAATTAAAATGCTGTCGTTTTCAAACTGAGTGAGAAATTTGATAATGTAGAGAGCACATGTAAAGCCTGTGGCTTGCAAATGACTGAGAACTTGCAATCCATCATCTAAAACAAAACCCATAAGAACTGTCCTAGCATGAAAGATATCTTTCCCAGAACTATTATCCATTGGCATACTGCACCATTTCACAGTGCTACACTCAGAAAATATGAAAGTATTCCCAAACTGTTCAGAGAATACAAATGCATTTAGTCTTTGATTAATTGCATTAAAACCACAAATGTGAAACCTCCACACAGAGAAGTGGGTGTATAGGACACTTTTTTTCCTCTTTTATTTTTGTCTTGTTATAAAAATGTCACAGTTTTCACTTTTAGGAAAGATGCCAGCAATGCTGAAATACACTGAAAATATCCAAGTGTTGGCCAGAATGAAAGTTTTGCCATGACTGGCAAGGGTTCCTATAAAGGATATTGGGGTTGGGGGGGTGGCAAAGAAAGGATGAAACTATGAGATTTTCAGGGTGATTTTTTATTGATAGTATTATGCACTAAATTTCTTCTAATAGTTTTGGGTTCTAACCTTTCCCATGCCCCCAGTATATCAATTCCCTTCTTGTCCCAGTGAAATTAACCTATTTTTCAGGTTTTAGTTTCTCTTCATATTATGTTCTGTCTCTTCAGACATCTTGGAAATCTGCTTATTGCACCTATGCCAGACACATGAAATCTTACTRCCTTGCAAATCAATCAATTATATTTTGCTAGCAGTGAGAACAGCAACCCAGAGTGAGTAATGTCTAATCCAAAAGCAGCACCTTGAGTTTGATCTGTGCACAGTGGATTATTGAACTTTAACAACTGACTAAGAGAATTTAAGAAGATATTAACATCTGTGACCATTTAATTAAATTCGTATGGATGGCATTAATCTGGTTTCTGGTCATACCTATATCGTGGGCCATTTGCAACCAGAGGAGTCCTGTAGGCTGTCTATATTGTCAGTTAAAGAGAAGCAAGCACCTACCATAGATGAGATGGTAAAAGTCCTGATGGTAGAAGTCCTTTTTTTTCCCCTCTAACTATAAATGCAGATGTCTGTACTTCAACAGAAATGTGATAAGCAAAAAACCCGAGGTTTTACCCGAGCGTTTACAAAATTCCTCATTGCAAACCATAACAAACTTTGCAAAGCCATTGAAAAGAGACAACTTACCAAAAACTATCAACTGTGTTAATCAAATTTTACATATGATAATGCAATGCTTGGTAATCTACGCTTTGGGTAACATCATTGAAAGGGTTCAAAGTTCAGATGTGAAAGTGTCTTTAATCAGCTTTTTCTGAGAAATGTTCAGAAACAGAAGTGTATTTTTTAAATGTACTGCCATATGTTTGCATATCTGTGAGGCAAAAGATGTAATTTGTAGCATATGTGTCCCAGCAAATTATTAATTGTAATGGGGTAGGGGAAAGAGTACGCTGCAGACTACTTCAGTGCCTGTCATTTGACTGACTCAAAAATAATAAGAAAAAAATAGGAGAGTATAAAAATTGAGTTTTCAGGAAATATATATGATTTGAGAACAATGACCTAATAGTCCAAGCCATTTAATTTATTAACAGTGTTTGGGTTACTGCAGAACCTCAAGGTCTAAGCTTAGACTGAAGTTCCAATGCCACAAAAGCAGGGTGACAACAGACAACAGTCTTGGGATGGGGGAGGGGGAAAGAAAGAAAGATGAAAGAAAAGTAGCATAACGGAAGAACTACACATGAAGAAATCACTTGAATTACATGATTTTTACATGCAAAACTATGTTGTAAAGCCAGTTTCTTGAATCCAGAACATTAGCCAAAATATCATTCAAGATAACAGTTTTATTGTGAAAAATGGATTGCTAAGATCAAATTACCTAAATACATGAAAAAAATCAGTTGTATCAAATCCAAAACAAAGCAAAGTTATGACACAATTAATGGGCAAGAAATGATGTATTATTCACACCAAAAGAAAAACTTACAAAAGCTTACGGACAATATTGACAAGTTGTATGTATCCAAATCCATAAGACCTGACAGGATTCTCCTGAGAATGCTGTAAGGGCTGGCTGATGTGACTGTAGTCCACTGTCTATAACTTGCATGGCAATTAGATGAGGTCCCTGATGGCTATAAAAAGGCTGTCATTACATTAATCCTTAAAAAGGCAAGAAAAATGACCCAGAGAATAATGACATGAGCCCCAGGTAGGTCCCTGACTATAGAAATAGCATGGGATATGTCYCCCTGGAATCCTTTTTCAAGTACATGAGGCCAAGAAAGTAATCAGGAATGTGCAACATGGATTTACCAATAGTAAGTCATGTTTGACCAACCTGATGCCTGTGATGAAATGACTGGCTGGAAAGAGCAATGGATGTAGCCTATCTTGACTTTAGTAAGGCTGTAGATGTTACATCCCACATTTTCTTCATATGAAGGCTGAAGAAGCACKGGCTAGAAAAAAGGATTGTTAGGTGGGATGAAAGTTGGTTGCATTGCCATGAAACCAAAGGCTGGACATCTGGCTAACCGACAGTAACAAACAGAGTACCCCAATGGTTGATATGGGGTCCCATATTGTTCAATAGCTTAATTTACAAACTGGACTATGACACGGACTACACCCTCAACGAGTCTGAAGATGGCAAGTGCTTGACAAAACAAATGGAAGAGACTCAATCCATAAGAACCTGGATAAACTTGAGGATTGGACCAACAGAAAACTTACGAGACTCAATAAGGAAAAATGCGAAGTTCTAAAAAATAACTCTGTGCAGACTGGAAAGTGATTGGCTGAATAACAGCCTTGCTAAACAGGGTCTGAAGTTTATGGCTGATGTCAGGTCGAACGTGCAGCTCACTGCAAATAAGGCAAGCTGCATACATTAGGAGCACTGTAGCTACAAGTTACTATCCCACTTTATTGTTGAGAATGCATCAGGAGGGATATTGAAAAACTCAAGAGATTGCAGCAGGTAATATCAAGACTAGCGTATTATTATTACTATACTATACATTTATATATTATTAGTGCTACACTTTTTAAAAAGGTGATTATTTAGAAAGGGTAAAAATAGGTAATGATCTTCAATCAATGCTGTATGACAGATGGATGGTAGCCATATTTTAAGTCATATTCCAGGGCCAAGGAACATGCTTGTTGTGTCTACATGGCCTCTCTCACCATCTAACAACACTACCAGTATTTTGCACTACTCTCTTAGAAACTCCAGGACATGGATGCATAAGGGTAGATAGATGGTAACTGAAAATACCACATAAACATACTGACAAGAGGCTTGTAGTTCATATACCGTAATTTGCAYCTCCACAGGATTTTTTGGGTAGAGGGAGATAGAAGGCAAGGGGGTGCAAAAGGGGAGCAGAATTATTACTAAATCGATGAAGGTTGACAACAACTGTTTTAGGACTTATGACCTAAATATAGTTATTTTAATCTAGAAATGASTTTTGCATTTTCCAAATTTTCAGATGAAATATGGATGGTTGACAGGCTGCAAGATGATGATTTGGTTTGCCACCACCCATTGTACTTTGTTTCCATAACTTCATGTTTCTTTTTCACAACTCAAAGCGCTTTCATTGGAAGTGAACAAAAACAGCATTTGGTGAGTGACAAAATCACTTCATTTGTCTAATGCTGTATCATTCCACGAAATAATACTTCTTTATAATTCATCAAATGACACTGATGAGAGTAGCAATGAGCAGAAGGACAAATTAGCAATGATATTTACCAGGTAGCTTTAAATATTTAAAAACGGCATATGGACAATTATATCACTACAAAGCAATACAAATAGGGGAAACTGAAATTGTCTTCAAAAATCTAATTATAGTTGTTTATTTAAAAATGTATACTTATTAGAAGTAACAAGACAGAACAAAAGATGTTGCTAAGAAAACAGAAGGAAACATAAGATAATCATGAGAAAAATTGCAGATACATTTAGATGCCTTGGTTTGAAGACCATTCAGTGCAAATAAAAACAAACAGGTTCTGAGACCAAAGGCACAGCAGAGGCATGYGGAAATTGAAAAGATGCTTTGGATTGCACAACATCAGGAGGTGTACAATCCATGATGGGCATGAGATGATTTCTCAGGGAGTTTTGGCATACCAGAAAAGAATTCTTCCACTGTGCTCCCTTGAAGAGCTGAGAATGGGACAACTAGCACAGCTGCCTATAAAAAGCTTTTGCTCTCTGAAAGTTAYACAGAAGACCATCACTTATGACAGCAATAGACCTGGAATATTTGTAGGAATTGTGAAAATACTGAACTGTTGCATAATGCTGTCATCCAACAGATTTAATTTGCCTTTGTGAAAATTACAGAAATAATAGAAAGGAGAAATGAATGCTAGGCCAGTATATTAATAAAACAAAAAGAAAGAAATGAGGACAGGAGAGTTTAGGAAGAGGTTGAATGAATAATAAAGATCATGCTAGTCTAAGGCAAATTTAGGGTTTTCACATCTTAGAACGTGAAACTATTGTCTCGTGTAAAGTTTATTTTCTTAAATATTCTTGAACCAAATAATTGTTTTCAGTTTCTTAAGAATTCTCTCATTTAAAAAATAGTACTTATTTTTTAATTTGTTGTTTTCTATATTTCCAAATGTAGCTTTATATATGTCAAGAGTTCAACACAAGATGGTGAATGCACAAGTCTTCATCTGTATCTTAATTGCAAATAATTCCAGTAAAATCAAAGGACATATGGAATAAAGATCTTATCTGGCTCTGAAACAAGAGTAACAAATAAATTATTAGATAGGGTTACACAATTTTTCATTTTGCCCTTGTCACTCTCTAAATTTAGTCACCCTCTATTTGCCTGAAACTTTCACCTACTTTTTCATAAAGTTTTTTTGTCTTGGGTTTTACTGGAAGGAACTTTTCCTTGTTGATGCTTGAAAGAGTAGGCAAAAGACACAGCTCAAGTATTTATTAATATGCCATAGGTGAAAGGAAAAAACAAAACATTTTTATGAAAGAGAAAATTTTGCTGCCTCTTCTTTTGAGGTGGTTTGGCCATGAAGCTGAAATTTGTTAGTGAGCTAGGATGCTGAGGGGTAGTATTTCTGAGCAACCTGATGGTTACTACTCTTGAATTTATTGATTGAATAGCTAGCAGGAAGAAAAAAAAAAAAAAAAGCTTTGAATTTGCAATACAGTTGGGAAGGAGTTAGAAGTCAGTGAGGCTGCCATTTGCAGAAGTATGCAAACGCCTATAACTGAAATTCTAACTGCATATCTAAAGAAAGAAACACCGTTAGTGTCTGCTTTGAGTCCTGAAATGAAAAGGCTAGAACGAATTGCAGGACATCATCTCCTTGTTTCCTACTCCAGGACACGACAAACTCTGTCAATGGTTTTCTTAACTGATACTTATCGATTCTGCCCGATATCAACCTCCAGTGATGAAAAGTCTTCTGTCTCTCCAGGTAATCTATTTTCAGATGATGACGCTTTACTACTATCATAGGAAGAAAGTTTTAACCTGAGTTTTCAATGCCGTCATTTAAGCAGCATGGACATGGATCATGGACGCAACACAGAGAACAGATTATTCCTTCCCTATTTACAGTAGCCTTTTGCATGCTAAACTTCTTGCATAGAGACAAATGTGATGTAGCCACATAGGGCCTGATCCAATGTCTGATAAACTCAGTGCATAGACACTGCTCTAATCATTTATTATATGTTGTGCCAGATGTCCATAGAGCCATTGCTGCATTTTTCCCAGCAGGAAAGGAAGAAGGAGAAAAACCTTTATTGCTATCTTTACTTGTATGAAACACTCAGATACTGCAGTGATGAAAATAATATTAGAAGTTAGCTAGGTTCCCTACTTTCTTTAAAGAATAATTTGCCCTACTTCCAAGAATTACAGCGGCAGCTGCTATATCCTGAAGTCTTCCCGAAGCAACCTGTAGAAATGTCACCTACACCAGCCTTTGCAATATGCACAGGATGAGCTGTACCGGTATCAGAAAAGCCATATTTCCAGGCCTCATGTAACAATTAGTTTTTCTCAAACTACAGGGTGTTTTTTAAACAAAATCCAGGTATGCCTACTGATTTTCCAATCGTCACTGCTTATCAGTCCTTACTCCCTCACAGGCAAACACATTTTATTTTTTACAGTAAGAATAAGAAACAGAAATACCAGATACAGGAATAGGATGAATTTCCTTATAAAGGATGAGAAAAAGAAGTAGTTGTTATGAACTTCTTTAGGATCTTGAAGCATTCTCCCTATTTACTCCCTGTATGGCTACAAGACCAATAAGTTGCTTGTATAATTATCATCACTACCTGTTTCTTGCCCCCTAGATTCTTGCACTACAAGCTTCAAAACAAGCTTATACAGCTTAGTGGAGGAGCAATGTATGAGTTCTCAGGTTTTCCCAAGTCACGTCAGGATATTGGACATGATGGCTTTAGCGGTCAACATATCTGTGAGTGTGGTCTTCTCCCCCAGCAGACCACTCAGACAGGATTAACTATCAGGCAAAACTTAAAGAACATAGTTGTTTAAAATCACATTTCCAATGATGAACTGTACTATAGCACTATGTAAGAACAGAATTCATTATTAACGCAATTAGGGTTTCCCTCAGCTACTCTAAAGTCTTCACTTCTGAAACTAATTAGCCTCTAACCAGCCCCAGAGTTGTCATGCCTTGAGAGTTCTCGAATATGCACCTTTCTTTCTCTCATCATTAAAGATGCTACTACAGTTACCCAGAGTACTGCTCAGAAAGACCAGCCCTTTTCCAGACTAAACCAAAATGATCACCTGCTCCCTGTGTTTCACAGTTCTATGTTCCCTTTTTGTCTGTCATTGATTATTAGGATATCACCTGCTAATGCAGAGGATTAAGTTTTCTCCTGGTCCTGATCCTCAGGAACTTTTAAGTAAAAATGCCATTGTAGACTCCAGTATACTTCTGGTTTTGGCCATTTAACCATTACAGCCATCTGAAATTGGTGAAATTTTATTGACTATATTATTAGAAATATCAAATCTACAACCTTTTCTTTTAGATTTGTACCTTTTTATTTCTCTACCAGTATTCTATAAAGACCAAATGTCTGGGAATGAGGTCTTCAACTGAAAAATATCCCACTGGTATATGCTATTAGTTTTAGGAGGAAATCTTCTGGAGACTGTCACAAAACCTAATGAGGTTCATCTATTGTTACCCTTGCTCATGCTGTAACTTTGTTTTCCCATTTTCAGTAAGTACGGAAGATAGCCTGAATGATAATTACTGGACTAGCTAAATTGTAGATGTATTTTTACTTATTGATTTTTTAAAATTTGTTTTCAGAACAGTCAAGTACAAGTTGTATTTGCAGAGCAAAAGAGAACGGGGTGGGGGACTGGTGAAGAAAGAAGGGAGCAAAATGCTATCCAGCCATGTAGATGCTGTTGATAAAATTTATAGCTAAAAATTTAATATGTTTAGGGCCATGATGAAATGCTTATCATCAGCTTGCATTGCCCATAGTTCTTGCTGATTCCAGCCCGCTCAGCATATCCTGGTAATGAAATGAAATGGCATGGGCCCAGTGCCTGAAAAATAAAATTCATTTCATTACAGTTCAAGAGGTTTTCTTTTTCTTTTCTTTCTTAAAAGCTGGACTCAGAAACATACAGATCACAAACCTTTACAGGATTCTTCTTTTTTTAAAAAAMAAAMCAAAACAAAACAAAACAAACACCTATATTTTTTATCTGTTACTAAAAGGTTAACCAACATCTTAAATTTAAATTTACTGGCAGTAACTCCAGTACATCCTTCCCCTAACCCCAGCTATGGTCTCATGACTTCTGAGCACCTATTTTAAGAAATTCTATTCAGAATCAATGTCACCATTGATTGAGTAATATTTTGGCTTCCTCTTTCTTGGTTCCTCCTTATTTACTCATTTACCCTTACCCAGCCATGGTGATTCTAGCTTAATAATCATTTAAGGGTTACAAAACACCAACCAGGGACCATTGTCACTGGACCTCTTCACTGGGGGAAAAAAAARAAAAACCTAAAATCTGATTTCTGATACCACAAAACAAGAATGTTTTTGTTTGCTTTGGTTTTATGTTGCCACATATAGCAGGTTTTCCACAGTTATAAATCTATGGAGAAGCATAACTGACACACAAAATTAGACTATATCTAAAATACCACATTCTAACAAACATTACATCACTATGATTCATAATGTTCCTATGAACTAAATCTTGCTACAGCAAAGTTTATCTGTGTAAACTGATGTGTAGTTTTGTTCAACAGCACGAAGAACAGGATTAGTCTGTTAAGCTCCGGTTTTACAGTGCTCTCCCCTCAAAACTTTTATTTTATTCCCCCCAAAAAGAAAATTGTGTTTATTTTTGCATTAAAAGCATACTTAACACTTCCCAGAGTTAGTTAGCTTTAAAGCTAAATTCAGACCTTGTATTCATCCTACAAAACTGTGTTTCCATTAAATAGACTATATAGTTGTCTCAGAATTTGGCCTCTAGTATTTCATGCCTTCAACAGTAAATTGAATGAGCCAAATGGATCCATATTTCTGCCATATAAAGACAAATTTTATAAAGAGATACGCATTCTATTCTCAAATGTGCTAACCTTTCTTTTTCGGGATAAACCAAAACAGAAGTCAGTCTGAAAGCTTTTGGCATTGATAACACAAAGAACCTATTATTTAATTTGTATTAAATCCAGGCAGGAGCTGCAGAAACTCTCCACTGAGGTGTATTGCTATTTTATGAGAAAACTGACTTTTAAAAGCAGAAGATGAAAATACTTGCATTAATAATCTTCTTCCAAAGGATGGATGGTACAGTGATTAAAGTGTTATCTTAGGGCTTTAATGACCTGGGTTCAAGTCTCTGTTCTATTTTCCTTATCTCTTTGAGACACAAAGCTACATGACTTGTGTTCCCAAACTAATAAAAATACCCAGATGCTAATGATTCCCTGTCCTTGAAGATACTTTCAGAAGTTTTTTAAGTTAACTACTTTTGGTAGACACAGACTTGATCCAGCTAAAATAAATGAATTCCAAGTGGACAACATTTCAACATCATATCCAGTGTAAAAAACCCAGCTTCCTTAGAAAAGCAGAAGCTCTTGAAAACCATTCAATGGCTTTCTGGTATTGCCAGGTAAAATATCTTGAATTTGAAACATCTACTGGATACAAAGTCTTGCTTTCTGCACTTCTCAATAGTTACTCACATTAATAGAGCATAGCTCCTAGTAAATACAATTCATACTTAATGGCTTACAACCTAAACCATCTTCTACTTTTTTATCTTTTTTTTTTTTTTTTTACCTCAGACTAATCTATAATCCCACTTGTCTGTCATTTTCCATTGTCAGACCCACTCTGAAAGCCCTCATTAGAGCAAATGAGGGGATGTGTGGGCAGCAAAGTTACACAGTGCCAATTTGGCTTTACCTGAATGAAAAGTGCAGCTAAATCTGTTGAGGGAGAAGAGCCTAACACTTTCAAACAGAATTACATTCAGCAAGGTGCTGAAGAAATTAATTGTTCTACAGGGCTGGGTTACTGACCTCATTAAAAGCCCCAGGAACAATCAACTTTCTGAATTTTGTCCTGATATGTATCTGCTGCCCTCTGATAGCACATCACTTGTTGGTAAATTTAACACAAATCTTTTGAAACAGTAACAGACTTCTTTCTCCTGTCATTTTCTAGGATCTTATAGTGATTGGCATTCACTCCTCCTTAAACTGGATTATATTTCTCTAAATTATTTCAACTCTCCACAAGGTAATGCTTTATTTTTTTCTGATTTGCAATTCTGGCACTCTAAAACATCAGACATAGATCGGATTATGGCTGCTACAAGGGAGATCTGGGCGTTTTACCAGTAAATCTGACCAGCTTCAATATCATTAGAAGGATGATGACACTTTACTGCYTGCTTCCCCAAACACATGCCACCTCCTTTCATTAGCCTTTGGTTTACTAGCACGGCTACTGAGCTTAATGAACCAAAATACCTTTTCCTACATTGGAAAGTGTAGCCTGTCATTAGAAAAAATGTAGTCTCCAAATTTGTTTATAATAGACCTCTTTTTCCCAGAACAGGAAAGAAAGTTGGAATGGAAATAGTTTTCTAAACTCTGGCAATGAGATTAGAAATTCAGTTTTATGGCCTGCATGGATTTGAATGCAATAACAATTATGGAGAACAAACATTACTGACCTCTGATGTATATTTGGCAGTCTATATTTCAACAAGAAGGTCACTACTTTTTTTATTGAGCTGCAAAGAAGAGGAATCTAAGTATAGAACCAGGAGTATCAGTGGTTTGGCTGGCTGAAATATGTAATAGTGATCGCTGTTACTAGGGGCCTAACACGGGACGAATACAGATAGCCGTGTTGATAAGGGTCAAAGGAACTGGAGAAAAATGGAATGGGTAGGAATCAGTAATGAAAATGCCAATCTGCATTCTGAAGGAGACACAAAGAATAAATAATGTGGCAAAAGATATCTTTCTCCTAACAGACATTGTTTTCTGCTAAGACTAAACACACATTGGTGGGTGCAAGAAAATGTGCCCCTTCTCCCATAGTGCACTAGATACACAGATACATAATAGATACATAAAGATTGCTGACTCCCACTGCTCTATTAAAAAAATAAAAATATATAATGTATGTAAAAATAATTTTAAAAAATCTGCTGAAAGTGTATCTACAACCAGACTGTAAGTTGCTACACTTATTAACGTATCAAACATTTATGATTAATAATAACCTTCTCATGACTGAGTTAACGAGCTGCAGATTTCAGAATGAGTCAAGTCAATCCAGGTTAAGTGATTCACTCTGCTGATTATTTTCCCTCAACATGAATTTGATGAGATATGTTGCCTCTGGAATCTGTTATCAATAACAGATACAACCTCCAGCCACAGTTGAGGGCTCAGAGCCATAAAGTACTGCAGTACTGCACAAAAAAATGCTGTAAACACTGCAGTGAAGTTTATTGAAGAAGTCTTGATTACCATGACAGTAAACTCCTCTAACCACAGCCAGTACAGCGAAAGGTAGTTACAGAATTTATCGAGTCTTGTTCAAACCAAATATATATCTACCCTCACTCTTCATTTTTATTTTTCTTCATCACCCAGAAGAACATAATTTTTTGGTTTATCACAAACCTTCTGTCTGTTCCGTCCTCTAAGTCATTTGTCACACTCCTCAAGGTCACAGGGGAGTCTCAGTGGGAAAGCATCTGTGTTGATTGATTGGTACTGTGATGCCTATGTCTACCAGGGCTGCTAAATGAGCTTCTCTCCCCTCTCCTCATACTCTTTTGCCTCCAAGCAATGATGTGATTGAAGGGAGGGAGGGGGTGGAAGGAAGAGGGAGGGACACCTTAAAGGAAAAAAAAAAAATCTCGCCTGTGAATCCAGTTAAGAAGGTTCATAAAGCAGTATTAACCCTGGTGATCGAACTATCTTGTATCACTAATCGCTGACCACTTGCTGGGTAACAAAAAGGACATACTTTCCATAGAAAAAATAAGACACGATAAGTTTGAGAGCAGTGAGAGAACGAGAGAGAGAGAGAGTGCGCGCAAGAACAAGAAAGGGAATGAGAGTGCAAGAGCGTGAGAGAGAAAGGGAGTGAGCCTAAGAGAAAGAGTGCACACGAGAGAAAGAGAGAGCGAGAGCACGTGCAAGAGAGCGAGGGAAAGGGAAAGCAAGGGGAAGCAAGCGAGCGAGAAAGCGAGTGCAAGAATGGGCAAGCAAGGCACTGAGTGAGAGCACGTGCAAGAGAGCACATGGAAGAGACACGGCGCGCTTGAGAAAGTGTGAGAGCGAGCGAGCATGCGCGTGAGAAAGAGAGAGTGCAACATGGCGTGCAACAGGTGTGACAGGAATAGCGCAGAGGAACATGTGAAAGAAATTGAGACTGAGAGCAAGGAAGAGCACAAGGAAGACAAAGGAAAATAAACGAGGAGAAACCAAACACAGAAACTCCCTTCCTGAAAAAAAGACAGAGAAACTTCCCTCCATGGCTTATTACTACTTACAACATTATTTAGAAAAAAAAGCATTTTAATGGTTCTGGTAGCTGCATTCCTAATATATATCTATTAGCTACATTGAAAATACATATGATTTTGAAATGGACACTGACTATATCTGATATATTAGATGAAAAGCTGTGCTTCTCTGAACAACTCCTTCCTGTTCATCTTTTAGAAACTCATAAACACATAGACATGCCATCAAACAGATTGTATCTGCAGCATCCAGAGGCACCATTTTAATTTCAGAGAGAGAAGAAATCTGAAAGATTATGACTGCACTAGGCATCAGTGGCTTGTGGATTATCATAATATCTCCAATAAAAAGATGCCAGATCAAAACAAAACTCATTACCATGGAAATGCTAAATAAAAAATCAGATTTCTTACTGATGTATTTGTTCTTCATAAGTATGTCTAATAGCCAGTATCTAGAGGGGTGTTCTGCTGCTGCCYTTCAGTCACATCAGCAGTAAAGAAACAACAGATACTGGTGGTGAAAACAGAATGAAAGAAACTGTCATTCTCCTTTCACCTCACTGATTTGTCACTTATACAGTATAACAAAGTTAAAAATTCCCACCCTCCTCTTTTTGCCACCCAGCTCATACTCTCATGCAGCAGGACTATTAAACACATTAACCCTTAAAGGCCTAAGTCATCTCTTCATGACTGGCAGGTTGTGTCCATCTTCCGGGCACAACTCTGCCTAAATCTTAAGGCTGGCTTGGGGTTTTTTCAAGTTAGTTAACATTCCCAGCTTCTAAGTTTGTTCAATATCAAAAACATTGGCAGTTCACAGGGTACGTGAAGGTATACCTCTTAAGAACCTACCAATATTGTCTTGGCTTCTGCATAACCTAAATAAAAGTGAAAGATATCATTATCTCCTGTACAAGAATTACCCATTAAGAACAGTAAGTCTAATTTTATGTTCTTAATACAGCATGGTGTGCAAAGGTTCAGCTGTGGCCATCCATGCACAAGCCACACAAAATTGCATTATATCACCAGCTGAAAAATAGATGAACATAGAACAATTTTCCCACTGACAAAAATATAGCCATAGCAAAAATAAGTAGATGCAAAATTAGTCCACTTTTAGTGATCTAGACCATTAATATAAAGTTACAAAAAAATCTCTTGTAGGAAAATACCAATTTTCTGTGCAATGACAAACTCACACAATTCAGAACACAGGAATACTAGTAGTATGATAGTACATGCAAACCTCTAAAGTTTTCTTACTACTAAAGCTGGAAAATACATAGAAGTAAGCATTTTCCAAATCTCAAGTTGCACAATAAACACTTAAATCAGTTATGAACAGCTATTGAARTAAGATTTACTATTTAAATTATTAAGCTGAGTGATCAGTTACACAGAACAGATGTCAAAATGTAAACACTTAAAAACACTAATCTTGTACAATTTTGAAAAGTATTGGCAGGAGAAATATAAACAGCCACTCATTTGTAAATGGTATGCTGAATTATTTAAAAATCAAAAAACATAACAAAAAGGTCAGAAATAATGGACAAACTATTTAGAGTGAACACTTAAACTATTTTTTTTTTTTACTGAGCAAAATCACTTTCACTAAAAATTTATTTCACATTTGTCATTAGACTTTTAAAAAATCTGAAAGATAAACCTCAGGTTATGTGGGCACATCAAATATTTATGAAGAATATCTAAAGTTTTCAGTACAATAATTGTGATTACCTCAGGAATCAAAATAGTCAGGAGTGAAAATAAACAAAATGTCACCATAAGTCATTGCATGTCTCTGTAAATATGGTGCAGGATACATTACAGACACACAAATAAAAATTACAGGAGCAGTCCCACTATAAAGCAGAGCAAGGATCTGTATTTTTTTGATTGAGAAAGTCCCTAAAGTACAAGTTCATCTTTCCTGAGTGTTTGGTTGGTTGTTTTTTTTCATATACGTATAAATAAGGAAAATCATCTTTGATATATATTCTAAGTCTATATGTTATTTTTTTGGGGCAACTCAAGATGATTTCTTCAGTGCAGGATAAGAGGTAATAGCAAGCATGGTAGTAAATGTAAAAACAAAGCACTGGTGATGTGTATAAGCATATGTGTGGTTTCTTTGCTATAACAATAGAAACATCTGCTTTGGGACATTTTTGGCTACTGACTGCAGCATACTGTTAGCTATTTTGTCTATATGTCAGTAGAGAAAAGAGAAGTTGCATGTAGTAAAACCCATAGGTAATCAGCAATAAAAAGAGAAAACCTTAAAAATAATTAGTTTGCAGGAACATCCCAAATCTCAATGCTATCACAAACTAATCCACTCAGTTGTAAAATTATACCGGAAGCTTTTTAAAAGCAAGCTTTCCCAGGCAATCTAACACTCCTTACCTTTGCCTAGGACAGATATATTGCAAGCAAAATATTTGTCTTAATCTTTCTGCTTCTAAAAAACACAGAGGAAAATCAATTAATGTTGTAATTTTTTTTTTTTTTTTTTTTTTTACTCTCAGCATTAAAAAGTGTTTAGTCTGAGTTCTGGGAAAGGGAATGTTGCTGTCATCCTTACTTCACTTATTTAATCTAAACTGTTTTTTACCTTCTAAATGAGATCAACTTTTTGAAAAATTGCAAACCCACTTTAATCTTAAAAATTATTTGCAGATTCTTGCATTCTATTGCCCCTCTCAAGTTATATTATAAAATGATTGGTAAGTTTAAAACTGATAGTTTATCATCACAAAAGGTCCAAAGTCTGGTCTCACTCTCTCCTTTAAAAACCAAACCACTAGAAAATAAAAATTAATGGGAACTAGCAAAAATACACCAGTGAAGATGTCACTGTTTCAACTGAATTTTCTACATCCTCAACTCCACACCTTTACTTCTGTACCATCTAGTTAAYATTCAACTAAGTTAGACATCTGTCTTCAAAAGTGTCAATAGAGTACATGTTACAAGCTTGAATAAGGAAGTTATAACAACAGTGTATTTTACCACTTAGAGTTTCTGCATCAGCAAGGGTATTTGCTTTGAAAAGCAGCAGRAGCACTTTCTCAAACTCTCTCGTTCCCCACCCATAATCACTCAGAGCAAGTAGCAAGCACTTKTTCTTTTTCTTTTTTTTTTTTTAAACTCCTCCCCTCAGCCTGTCTCCAAAGCCATCAGATCTATGGCACCTCAATAAATTGTTCAGGCCTGTGCTGCTCCACGTCTTGCTCAGTTGTGGGACTTCCTGGCACGCATCCCCATTAATATCCACGGACATACACATGACCTATAGAAAATCACAAACGTTTGTACGTTAAATCCCTCAGCCTGCATTAATCACAAGAGCATACAGCTCCAGTTGCCTTACAGAGCCCTCACGGGGCAGTCCTGTTCCCTTCCTGTAACTCCTCCTCTTGTTTCATGCCTAACCTATGTTCCCATTTTATAAATTTCGATTCCCATCTTCTCTCTTCTCCGTTCCAGTTGTTTATTATAGCTCAGGACGGCTTCAATGCAAGATACCGGAGCTGTCACTTGTTCTAAATCCTCCTCCTCCGCCTCCCACCCTCCCCCTCCGTGCTCAATTCGCTCCACAAACAGCTGCATCACAGCTGTCAGGGTGGATGGCAAAGATGTCCTTTTCCGATAAGACTGTGCCTGTGGCACACAGAGTTCCTTCGAACAGCTGATTAGCAGGAGATAGGCCACGGCAAGGTTTGGTGCCATCCGTCAAGTCTGCTGCCAATGTCAACGTCGTCAGCTGAGCTGTCACGTTTGGTTCCTCATTTAGGAGGACTGGCAGAGCCTCTTTTTACAGCTAAGGAAAGATGGTGGGGTATGGGTAGTGGAGAGAAAGTGGAGGGTTGGGCTCTGTCAGTGACAGAAACACTAAGAAGTGTTTCATACCTACTAAAGCCCTTTCTATGCATATGTTTTGTCTCTTCCAGTTAGCTCCTCTACTAACAACTCACAACTATGATAGCAAAACAAGAGACAAATAGAGAAATAGAGGCTAATACACCTGTAACTAGCATTGTATTTGTGATCGCAGTTTTTGGAAATTATCCTCTAAAAGTATTCATCTCCCCAAAAAATCTTATATCTAATAAATAACAACCAAGAGCATACAATTTCTTGTGATTTTTTTTCCTTCCACAGCAAAGCTTACTACATATACACTGAGCACTACAAGCACACGTAATTAGCTGAAGCCAAACTCCAGTCAAAATGACAACCTTTGGCATGCAGGAGCGTTTTTGCAAGAAGATGAAAATGTAGAAGGGAACAAGAAAGGAAAGTAAATATCTGATTAGGTCACTATAAAGCAAAAAGTTCTGGGATGCCCGTGGGGAGCTGCCATATTTAATTTCAATGGTTTTTAGACATCTGAGCTGTCAGAGCTAAAGCACGGTATTTAGCTATGGCCATTAGCGTGGGCATAGTGCCGTCACATCAGGAAGATGCTCTCTGAGCACAGCCATTATGCCAAATTTTAAAATATAGTGCAGCTTAGAACTGGAAAATAATTTAAGTTGGAAGGGAACTTGGGAAATCATCTAGTCTAACTGCTCAAAGCAGAGGCTAACTTCAGAGCAAGACCAGGTTGCTCAGGGCTTTGTCTAGTCAAGTTTTGGGAATATCCAAGGATGAAGATTCTCCGTTGCCAGTTTCAGCTTCATGCAGCTGAGTACAAAATGGCTTTTCTCTCAGATCACACCTGGGAAAAGACTATGCCTGTGGCACGCAGAGTTCTTTTAAATGCTCACTACCTGTGAAGTCTTTGTACTTCACAAAACACAGGCATGGCTGTTGCCCAAGTTCATGTAAGAAAGGGACATCTTTATCACAGGCTTCTGAAAAATATCATAAGGCTATGTGTTTTCAATGCAATATCAATTGGGGAAAAAAAAAAAATCCAGAATATCAAAAGGACCAAGCTCCTACTTCAGTAGAGCATATAACCTGCTCCAAAAAGGTTTTCTCATTGCAGTCATTTTTTTAAACTGTTTTCCCCCATTTGTTTCTTAATTGCATTTTTATTTCAGAGTAAATACTTGAAAGAAGCAAATCTCAGGTTTAGAATTAGTAGCTATGGAACCCAACTGTTGTGATGAATAAGCTTCCAATTTATTTCTCTCCTTTGTTTTTATTACTCATTTTTCATTTGATACTGTTACATGAAGAAAGAGCAACTACCTTTATTTTCACTTGAATGATTTGCCCATCATAGTTTAAAATTAGCTCCTTAAGTGCCAATATCCAATGTATGGCACAAGTACACAATTTTTAGCAAAGAAAAATTGGACTGGGTTGAACAGGAAAAAAATCGGAATAGAACTATCAGAAAAAAAATGTGCTTTATATTAAAAAATATGGATGCAGCAGTCCTACCAATTAAAATGTTTTTATTTCCATATGGCTATAACTGATCACTGACAAAATTAACCTTAGCTTACAGAATATTTTGTGTGACGCCATGCTGAAATTAAAAAAAAAAAAAAAAAAAAAAANAAAAAAAAAAAAAAAAAAAGTAGGCTAAATTCCCTCATCTCCCAGAAATATTTTTCCCTTGTTTGGGTCTTCTACCTTAATCAGTCAACTTGGCAGTGTCTTCAGTAACCCTGTTTCTGGGTGGTGGGATTTTTTATTTATTTTAAATTAGAAGAAATAGCTACTTGAATAGAAGCAATTAAGTTTTATGCTTCTTATTACTGAGAGGTAATTGGAATGTGGTTATCATCCAGTTTCACAAAGGTACAGGCATATACTTAATTTCCTCAAAATCTCAGTTACATTTCCAGGTAAAATAGGGAAACAAATTTTCTTACTTTCCATCAAAATGTTACTCCTGATTTTCATTTAAACTTTTTTTAACCTCCTTATTTTCAAACATCTCTCCCAGACATCTGCACCCAGGAATTTCATGCTTGCCCTTTCTGCCAAATTTATGAAGGTAAAGCTTGAAATTCGCACTCATTAAAATCTCTTTCCATCAATCCTTCAAACTTTGAGAACTTTGATTTCCATCTGACATTGATTTTTGGATTTCATCCCTACAAGGAAGAAGTCTTATCAGAGACACTCATACACTGCACACCAGATGACTTGGTAAAACTACTTCAGCTGAAGCATCAAAGACAGTGACGGGGAACAGCTACTTGCATTGAAACACAGCCTAATGTGACTTCCAGTGGGATTTTAATTAAGATCACAGYGTTTGGGAAAAGTGGAGTATTTTACCTAATGTTTTTTTTCACACTTTGAGTTCAAAATGTTTGCCTAAAATGGACAGTATAAAATTATTCTATATTTTGTCTTCTATTTCAAAACGGTTATCAAATAGCCTAATTTAAAAGCTTTGTCAAAAACCTTACTATATGATCAGTTATATACACTGCTGAGTTGTTACTTCATAGAAGTGCCTCAGAAAACAAATGAAGTGCATGCATTTTACCTCCCAGATGAAAATTAACCATTCAGAACTACAGAAATAGCAAAGAAACAACAACTACTTTACTTCAGCTGTCAGCTGAATTCAGTGAAATGTAAAACAAGATTTGGTATGTCTAAATGCACAGAAAAAAACATGAAGAACTCCTTTTCCACATACAACTGCAGAATGGAAGTCCATCAAGATCCACAGAATACGAAGATAAAATACAGCCCCTGATCCAGCAGGCACTTAAACCACAGATTACAAAGGTTAAAAACAAACAGAGAAACAAAAAATCCCACACAAACAAAAATAGGTGTTACATACACAATATGTTTGTCCTGATCTTCTAGGGGTTTTTTTCTTATTATTGAAGGCCACATAATAGGCTAGGTCAACTCTTGGCCGGAGTGCAGTAGGACCATTCTTATGTATGCTAATTGATTAATCAAATGAGATGGATACTGAGATTAATTAAATTCTTTTAGTTAACATAAATTTTCTCTCATTCATTCATATCTTCAGTGAAAAAAAATTGTTGTGATGGGAAGAAATAAATCATTTACTCATTGTATTTCTGAAGTTCCCTTTTTAAATTCAGCAGAATGAGGCAGCAGCTATGGAAGAAGCACCACAACTGTGTATTTGAAACATCTGAAAATACACAGATTGTTGCGGCAACTGCCAGAGGACACAGGCAGAACCAAGAAACAATTACTGGAAAACCAAAAATGCTATTGTTTTAACAAAAAAAGAAGAGGAGTGAGGAAGAATAAATATATAAAGTCCTCTGTGAAGGGAACAGGGGAAGAAGGGGAAGCTTTAGAAACATCCATTAAAGAAAAAAAAATCCCACTTGAAGGGTGTGAGGGGAGTGCAATAGTATTTTTTCCCCCATTTTCCAGCCAGTTCTACACTGCACTCAAATTCCATTTGTTCCCAGATGTAAAGTGAATGACATTAATTTTCCACCTGCTTTCACTTACCATTAAGCTTCCTGAAAATAAGCATTATTCTATAAATCTGCAAGGATTTCTATTTTCGAATACTTGTGATTCACCCAGTTACTACAGTGATGTGACCCCTAATTAAAAGTACATTCTTAGATAAAAAGCAGACCACCTGACATTACAAAAAGATACAAAGCACTTCTGGAGTTCACAGGATGAATTCTGAACCCTTTTGATGTTGGATTTTTAATTCTATGATCTCCACACTTTGTTTGACTCGCCTGATTATGCCCCATTATGACACACATTTACACATGTGTTTAACCTTACATAGAGCTCCCTCTCTATTTATAATGATCTGGTTTCAGTTCTTCTGAATTGTGTCTCCTATTTCTTCCAATCATAAAGAATTGATTTAGCCACCTTCAACCACAGAAGAAATCCTCGCTCATAGAAAGATTCACTGTGTGTTGAGACTGAGTAAAATTCGTGCTGGTCTCATGGAAAACCTCAGCTGCTGAGGTCCTCTCCTTTGAGAGAAATGAGATATGGCAAAATGTTCACCAAGCTGAAAGTATCCCAAGTATATCAATTTAGACACAGTCATTTACTTCACTGGCAATACTGATAGGTGATTTTTTTTTTCAGAGAAAATCTCTAAGTCATGTTTCTGAATAGCAAGTCAAGGAGATGGAATTCAAAAGGAATTCTGAACTCAGACTGGTAGTAATTAATCATGATCAGCAGACTCCTTGTTTATCTGGTTGAGATAAATAACAATTAAAGTTTGTTTTTATTACAAAATTCATTTTGTTAAAAGTTTTTACAAAACAGAAGATCAATTCAATGCTTTCTTTAAAAAATGAAAAAGAAAACCCTTCATGGAAGTAATTATTTTAAAATAAAACAACAATAATAACCATTCACACTTTATTCTGAGGCATGGTGTTTAATGATACATACCCAACTGCAAAGTAACAAGAAACTCAATACTAAAAAAAGTGAAATATTTAATCTGTAATTATTATTGCCTAGATACCATACCAGCAAAAGGCAAATATCTTGTAACAGTTTTATTTCTCAAGAAAAGATCAAAAAGTATATTAAATAGAAGACCTGTATAACTTTGAGTTGGAAAGAAAATGAAAAAGGAAATACGTATTTTTACTGCTTATTATTACAAAACCTTATGTTCTACTACAGGTAGGACAGATCCCCTTAGAAATCCATTTTTCATCTTTTATTCACTATACAAACAAGTATGTAAGAGAAGCAATTAAAATAGGATCTCTGTGTATATTTCCATGAATGACAAGGCAGCAAACTCAGTTTGAAGGTTCCTAATTTACACTTTAAGATATTACACTGTGTTTGTATGCTGTTCCATACTGGTTTTTATTTGAGCATGAGTAAAAGCTGTTGCCAAACAGGGTTTGCTGAGAAGAACATTTAATAATGTAATAAAAAAGGGAGATAAGAGAACTGCACTAATGTCTCGCTGTACAAAGGTGAGAAAATGCACGAAAAGACTAACTTTTGAGGGGCAGAAGAATTTTCTCAAATTTTCAGAGAAAGTGAGTGCATGGGCATGTATGCCTCATAATCTGTATTTCATAGAATGCACTTCAGGTTTGTGAGTACACAGAAACAGAGATTTTAATTTCTCTTGAAATTGTAAACCACTGAGCATTTAACACAGTCACTTATACTAATCAAACACAAAACACACATGAAAAGAAACCCTTTTGTGTTTCTTATCAATTACTGATATTTTATTTTAACTTCCTAAATTTCTCCCTTCCTGTCTTAGACAAATGTACCGTYGGATACACAAAGGGGTCTGAAGGGATAGAGGAATCCAGAGAAATACAGATCATATTCTTATAAACACAACTGGATGAGCCAAAGAAACATTCAACTACATCCTTCCTGTTTTGTTTGTTATAAGGAAAAAAAAAACACCACCACCCCCCCCCAAAAAAAAAAAAACAACAACAAAACCAGACCCAACACTGAAACAGAAATTTATACTTTCCTTACCAGAAGTTTAAACACATTTCTCTTCCAAATTTAACAATTTATATTCCCACTATTTTGAGCATATGCCTACACTGCAGTCCAGGTGCGACTGCAGTCGGACCCCAAATATAACCTAAGCAGCTTGGGGAATGATGGTAGTGGAATGAGCTGAGGACACTCCAGCTGCTAGACCCAAGCTCCCAAAGGATGAGGGGTGAGAATATTTCAGCCCACACTGAACACAACACTTCCATAGCTAAATTGGTATCTACTAGATCAAGCATGTATATATATGCTGCAACCATATTGTTGGACTGCAGCATAAGATCAACCTGAGATATCACTACGGGTGTTTGGGCTGGGTTTTTTATTCTTCCTCCAACATGGGGGGGGGGGGGGGGGGAACGAAGGCTAGTCTATCTCCAATTTGTGCCCTCATACTCCTGTAACTGCAATGATAACAGATAAGCCCAATGCCAGAATTAATCTATACTCTAGGAGCTTCTCCACTCAGACCAGTCTAAAGCAATGCATTTTTCATCCCATTCCTTTGCTGCCATTGCTGAGATCACCATGAAGATCTGTATAGTCTGTATAGTGCCCAGTTAAGCATTCCTAGAGAATCCTAGTCCCAGAGATAAACTATTTTTGGACATAGAATCATGGAATCAATAATGATTCTGACATGTATGGGTAGATGAACTCTAGCAGCTCAAGTTAGTCCAGGAGAGTCAGAAGACATATTCCAACTTTCAGGTTTGTGCTGGAATTTTACATCTCCAGGTTTCCAGTCTTTCATGTTTGAATGTTTTTTGTGGACCAAAAGAGCTGCATAAAAAAAAAAACAAACAACAAACAAAAAATCTTTTGTGGTAAGACATGGTTATGAGCATAAAAAACTGAAAATGCCAAATGATAAATTAAGGCTAAACTACTCAATTAAATGAAAAGAAGTGAAAAATTCATCAATATCTAGGTGTCTTCTGAAATTCCATACCTGCCGAAATAGATTCTCTTCACAGTTGGACAATGGTGTTTTACACTGACACTATTGCCATGCTAAATTTGAAACTTAGAGGTTTGTCACAACAATTTTAAAGTTGAGGAAATAATAGGTAAGAATGGCCTTGATTTGTCACCTTTACAGATTAAGTAGCCCATTCCATAAGTAGTTTCTCTCATAAGAAAAAAAGGTAAGTGGAGATACCTCCGTCTTGTGTGAAATAAGTAAGCTCTGACTGAGAGTTGCAAAGCACTTAGAATTCAATGACAAGTCTTTAATCAAATGATAGGAGAACACCAAAAAAAGGTAATCACAATATTTTATGAGATGACTGAGTTTGATACTACTAGCAAATCTGCTAATGTTGGTAGGTCTTATGAAAGACCTATGTTGCTCGTGCCAATAAACTGCATACTCCAAGGAAACATTTAAAATGATTCTGTAAATGAAGACTATCCCATCCCTCCAATGACAGGTACTGTGAGCCCAATGTGCCTGCGATGCATTGTTGATCATGTAATGTGGAGCTGACCTGGGCATGCTCAGTGGTCATTTGTCAGAGAATTCTCGAAATCAGATTACTGAGCTAAATAGAAAAACAAAAAACAAAAAACAAAACCTGAATAAAATAGAAATAGAATAGAAAAGAACTAAGCTACCTCTGCAAGAAATTTCTAACAACGGAATCTAATAAGAGTTGCCAAGTTTAATCAGTACTTTGAACTGCTTGACTGAAAAGCAGTATTTCTGCAGCATATTTTTAGGACCATTTTACCTCATGGCATTAATGTAAAATATTTCTCCCTTGTCTAGTTTTATATAACCAGTATTAATA
The DNA here is from genome assembly GCA_035582835.1 of Phoebastria nigripes. Taxonomy (NCBI): domain Eukaryota; kingdom Metazoa; phylum Chordata; class Aves; order Procellariiformes; family Diomedeidae; genus Phoebastria; species Phoebastria nigripes. The sequence continues at coordinate 313,729 of JAYKAV010002958.1, forward strand.
AATTAATAGTGTATAGAAGACATCATAAAAAAAAAAAAACACAAAAAACGCACAAAAAACAGATGGTTGAAAATCGCAACAAACTTAATGAGGAAACAGGTACATAAAAGAGAACCCTCCAAATGATCAAGGAGAAAGTCAGTGACACAAACATGAAGACTCCCTAGAAACATACCTCATAATGTCTTTTTCCAGTCTTCTGCAAATGAGAAATTATCACATAGGGATTTCATGCACAGTTGTGAGAAGAATACTGTCAACTTTGCTAGGCTGACTTGCACTGAATTTGACTGCCAAATGATTGTGAAAAAGTAGTCAGCTACTCACAGCTCAAGGTGATTACCAATAATGAGCTTCACTGCAGAAAAAATAACATCAAGTGCTCCAGACAAAGCAAGCCACGGAAATCACTGAAAATACCTGTAAGTCAGAAAGTCCTATAATTTTACATGAGAAAGCTGAATTGTTCATAAAAATTCAGCTCCAGACTATGGATCTCTGTTGGAGTTCTGCCTAGTCCTACATTACTATACGCTGACTATATACAAAGTCTTCACTGCCAGCTATCTAGGAAATTATGTGCCTTTAAAACAGTCCAAGTAGGTKACGATTATTTACCATATACACTGCTATATGTTACAATTCTTAAGCTAATACAAAACGTGACTGCCCAATTCCCAAGAGAATAAGTGAATACATAAACCCATGCGTCTCATATATTCTGTTCCTTCCTGTTTCTATATAGCCAAGGCCTTGCTCCCCATTCAAAGGCTATCGACATATCATGACCTTTTCACATCAGTTACTGACTCCTATTCAGATGGCAGCAGTCTTTAAACTCACAAATAATACCAATCTCAAAAAGATGAGAGAGAATATGTAGTTGGATCATGGGCTGTCACAACAGGCAGGATTCAAGGCCAAGATGAGAGCTGCAGTTTTGACCCTACAGTGGTCCAAATTGTTGGCAGACCAGAACTCAGCATGCATCAACAGAAGAAGTGTGACTCAGCATTGAAGAGAACAGAGTTAGGACTTATATCCTCCCCACTAGTTTGTGGTAAATTTATAAACAACTCCTCTTCTCAGCTAACAACTGCAACAAGGACTTTGGAGACCGAAAGAAAGGACACCATAAAAATCCTTGCTCATTCAGAAGGAATGTGTCCTTGCCAGACCCAGATCGAACTTCTCCTAAAATGGTATCTTGATCCCCAGTCTACCTACTTATTATAAGTCTTTATGGGTTTTGCAGCATTTTTTCTTGTGATAGGGGATATTTAACGATGGATACATAAGCTAAGAATACTCCAGAATTATAAATACGCTCAAAAATGATTTACCAACTTCAGCAGGATATTGCTTTGCATTAAAGGTCACTGAAGAGGACCCTTAGGTTCTACTTTCTCACCAGCAAACAGCGTACTTTTACAGCAGTATTGTAAAACTCTAAATGTTTTCTTCTGAAATGCTGCTGCTTTTCTATCTTGTGAGACAGACAGAATGAATTCAGAGGCCTCAATCATACAAGCAAGTATGCTTGCCTGTTATAACTGCTCATTTTCCTGAAGAGCATGTAATTTCTCTGAAGGATCTGCTAAATTGTAACAAACAGTATTTCTGAAAAGTCACAATAAAACACGGGTTTTTAAAATACCATTAGATAGTACYGGGAACTTGTCAGATCCCACACAATTCATTCCCCCATCCAATGATGCATGATATTTGGCACATAATGTACTTATGCTTTTTATTTGCAAAAGGAAGACATTTTTTCCTCCCATGCTTCTGACCTTTATTCTTATTATCAAATACTCTTTCCAATTTCATCGAATTATGCAAAACTACCCCTTGTGAGTAACGTCAGAAGGATTTTGCCCGTCTCTTGGAATTAGATATTTGACACAGTTTATGCAGTCAGCTTGTGTTTCCAAACTCTACTTAAATAAGGAAATATTAGATTCAAAACCAGTGCAAAAGCAGGAAAAAATTACAAAGCTCTATGTTTTGTATCTCAGGATTAGCTATTATATCTAATCAGTAATTAAAAATAGCTTAATACAAAGAACAGTTTCTCTAGCCAAGTTCAGAGATTTCCTTGTCAGTACCGGAACTGAGCACTTGTGGGGGAAAAAGGTGCTGATTGAAAGAAAAGTAGAATAGCTTGAATTTGATTGTACTTTATGATCCTTGTTACCACTTTTCTGCAAGGGTTTATCCAACTTTGAAATATCATTGTTATTTTAAGATCACTAATTAGTTTCCTTATAAAAAAAGTCATTCAATCCAGGAAGGCATTTCTTTCATTTTAATTATGTAATGACTATTTTCAGTGATTGGCAAAAGTTCTTCCAAATGCTATGTTCAATCTGTATTCAATCAGGGACAATCTGTACTGCCTACATAGCATTACCTCATCTCACTAGCTTTCACAGCAGCTACATGTTATCTATTGAGGTTTTAGGATGTAATTTCCTGTGAATGACAGAAGCTGATAACAGTCCAAGTCATGAAATTGAGAACGATACTCACTTACTTTTTATAATATTGAAAATATATGCTACATCAATTACACAAATAATTGAATATTTTTGTTTAAGAAGCACTCCGTGCCACTACCCTGCTGGAAAGCAATAGCAGTGTATGCTGTTATTTAGTTGCTCCACCTACCCTTCCTACAAGATCAACATTGTTCACAAAAGATCAATAGAACCATTATAAAATGTGTTTGCTATAATTAAGGAGGCAGGAGTCTTATATTTATGCTGCAGGATGCATTAAAATCCCAACAGACGTCAGGACTGAGTTAGCACTCTCTCAGCTACACCAGTTATTCCTCACTAAACCATGTTTTATTTATTTATTTGCTTCAAGTACCACCAATTTCTACTCCCTCATTAAGAACCCCATGCTCTAAATTTAAAAGCCCTGCAGGAAATATATTTCTTCACATCCTGTGATGAGGAAACAGAGTTTAAAGAACATGGAGTGGAAGGAATAGGTAAGGACTATACCCCAAGTTCCTTATAAAACAAAGTGGGAAATTTCTTCAAAATTAAATAGAGATCAAAATAGGGCTTTCTTTTGTGGGAGGAGGAAGGGAATCAACCAACCATTTATGTATGTTTATATATAAATATACACACACACACACACACACACACACCCCATATGCATATATTTATATAGTTTTACACCTGAGAAGGATCTTACTAGCATTAATAGCCATTTTATTCCTGCAAAGCACATAACTGACTTTTAAATTTTTGTAGGGCTGAAAACTTAAAATGGAAGACTGTGATTTCCATTTTGCTTATTCAACAACTTTTGTCAGTAACAATTCTTACAAAGTTCTCAAATTATGTGTTTATCTGAAAAAGGATGTAGACTCTTATCCACTATGCCTGATGCACACTCAGTCAAGTTTGGTTCATGTTAAATACTCTTGGAATACATCCCAACCAATTTGAATAAGCACACAATTACTCAGATAAAGACTGAAGTATAACACGGAAGGCTGTTGGACCATAACAGCAAATAAATAAAGACAAGTAAATATGCACTGACTTAYATCATTGCAAATATCACAGCATAATAATAGCCCAAGAAGCAGAATATTTACAAAGCTGTAATTTCTTTTCAGTATCATGTACTAGTAGCGTTAAGTATCTGCACATATGGTCCATAGAATATTGTCATATTCGGAATTGTTATAAATGACTTGTAAATCCGAGAAGCATTAAGTGTGTACAAACACMTCTATAAATACTTAAGACTATGAGATTATTGTTAGGTGGAAGGCAAAAAAAAAATTTCTTGCAACTATGTACAACACAGTGATGATTTAAGGAAGTCATGAGATGGTCTTCTACTGAATGTTCATCTGCATGTCTATACAAGACCAACAGAAATTGCAATTTCAAGAATTGCTAGGTCTACAGAAACAAACTCACAGTGTTTGTTGGCAGTGAGTTTCCTYTTTTTTGTAGCAGTAAGTTTGTTATGTCACACTCTAGTAAGATGCTTAACACCGTCTTAAAACCAGCATTCAAGTTTTTCTCAAAGCTGGAAGGATAGTCTCAGAAATAAGATATGCTGACAGAAATAGGATGAATCCCAGAAGAATACCATACATTTTCCTTACAATTAAACCTGTCAAACTTGCAACTGTACCTGTTGCCATAAAAACTTACTTATTCCACTATGCAAAATGACTGGTGTTTTTTAAATGGKATGTCACTAAAGGACACTTGAAAATAAGTAGTATATCTGTTTGGAAAAGGATTTGAAAGAATTTAGCACCAAAGTGAAGTGAAGCCAAACAACCAAATGTCAGTCAAAGTTTGTTTTTTCCTTTAGGCCTGAAGCAATTTTACCAGCAGAATCCCATCCCAAATAAATACATTTATTATCATAAACTTGTATAATGAAATATTGCACAACTTTATATAGATGTACAATACTGCATTGCTCCAATGTAAAAAAGGCAATTTACATGAGGTGAAAGYAGGGACAAGTTACAAAAGGAGCAATTTAGAAACACTTCTAGGGCATGAAGGGCTGGTGTTAGGAGAGCAAAAGCCCACCTAAAGCTGACACTTGCAATGGACGTCAAGGGCAACAAGAATAATTTCTACTACGATGCTGATAGCGAAAGGGTGAACAAGGAAAATGTGAGACTGTTACTGAATAGTGCAGGTATTTTAGTGACAGCAGGCACAAGCAAGGCTGAGGTACTCAATGCTTTCTTTGCCTGTGTCTTCACCAACAAGGGGTCCCAGGCCTCTGGGAAGCGGGACAGCGCTCACAGTGGAAAGCAGCAACCAGCAGTGGATGAGGCTCGAGTCAGGGATACATGTCATGATAAGAATAGTTCTGTTCCTTTAACTCTGAAACTGTGACAGTAAAACTGAACTGAGACATAAAGATATCAAATATTGATAACGTTTTCTTCACTGCATTTTGTATTCCAATTAGAATACRTTTAGAACACTCAGCTCCGCGGCGTATGTTCATAATTAAACACACCTAAAAATATCAGAGAAAATTACTCTTAAACCAGATCTATTTTTAAATGTCTTGTTTTAAGGTGAATAAGAAGAGAGAAAAAATAAACTAGTATTACTTGATAATACTTAAATTAGAACTGACTCAAGTTTAACAGTGTATTTGTTGGACATGTAACAGCCATCATACTGCAGAAATATAAAATAAACCACTATTTCAGTTACCCATTGAAAATAATCCGGCAAAGGTTTGCAAATAATATATTAAATGTACAATTACAATGGAATTGTTGGTGATTTAATTAAGAACTGAAGAACAGCACCCTTTTTGAAAGTAACCCAGCAGGTTCCTAGTAAATGATCTGTAATATACAAGCCAGACTAGTTCAGCTAAAATCCAACAAAGCATTAAGTGTGCCAAGGAAAAAAACGCAGAGGAACAAGTGATTGGAGAATGGTAAGCAAAACCTTGCACTTAGGAAAGCCAATCTTGTATTTCGAAGTCCAACTGCAAAGATTATTCATATTCAATTACTGTCCATCTCTCCATCTCAGTATATCCAAACCGGATGCAATTTCAAGTCATTACTCACAAAGCAGAAGGAATGCAGAAACACTTTGGTATGGATCACACTTTTTAGATGTCCTGTGCCTGTTTCTCAGGTTTAAATGGTTCATAACCATTATATTTTAATTTTATACCCCTGTTCTGACCAAGTTGCCATGGGTATGCATTTAAAAAAAAAWTCTCATCAAAATATACTTTGAACAATAATGGCATCTGCCTTGCTACTTCCTCACATACAGTTATTCTCTTGCCAAAAATTTATTTCACAGAAGGAAAATGCAATGAAAGATTTCAAATTACAATAGGATAACATGCTGGACTGGCTCTACAGATCTACATTACAGGCCACTGTGATTTCTTCAACATTATGCTTTAAATAAATTGAGACAAGGAATGTAGGCATTTGTAACTTTACAATCAGATGAATACGAATGCCATTTTGGTCCAAAGACTGCCTTAGGAAGAATACATCAGATATTTTCATTAATAGCTACAGGAATTCATTCCATTTGCTGCTAAGTAGACTGACTCTACTAAAGAACTGAAGCGTTGTAAGTATAATGAACATACTATTCGTATTGTACAATTTTATGAACTTATCTTTACACTGCAGAATTAACTCCTTTTACATAYTTAATATGAAATATGACCTTACTGCAGTGCTAAAAAAACCCCAACCTCCTGTGCAGTATATTTCAACAGAAATTTATTTCTGAAACAGGTGAAGTACAACACTGTAATACTGGTATCTGATTAAAATAAGTGATTGCCTGTCTAAATATGGAAACTAGCTGTATTTTAGCTCAGAGTTCAAATTTACCTCTCGTTATAAAAACTGTAATATAATTTTAATGGAAGATACCTTTCTAAGCACCTGTCACAATCCACCCAAAAGCAGATGCATTTCAGCAGGTGTTATAGATGTGATTGGACATGTAAGCAAACAGTTCAAACTACAATTTTTCTTCAAATATGTTTAGAAATTCATGGGAATAGAAAGCTAACAGAAATATGATTTATTTTAGTAGATTTTAATAATGTATTGGGGTCTTAAAATTAGGGACGTTCTGAGCACACAAAAAAACCCCTGTTCATTACCTACACAAATATGTGTGCACACCCACACAAGTGTTCATTTTAGATTTTAGATAGAGAACATATTCTTTATTTGGACCTTAGGACAGTTCATGTGATAAGATCAGGATAAAGATGACATTTTGAAATAAGTTGATTCATGAACCTGGGCTATAATATAACATAATGATATAATGAACATTAAAATCATCTTTCTATACTGTCTTAAGCTTTCTTCTCTGCCAACTTTGCAGAACAAACAATTACAAGCAAGCTTCAAGGGGGAAAAAAGATACTAAATATGAAGACAGGAAGATGTTCAGTATGACTGAAAAGCTTGGGGTTTTTTACTAAGATCACTGTTTTTTCCCTCATTTTCAATCCACAAAACAGTCTAGCCTGCTCTGAAATTTTAAAATCTATGAAGCCCAAAGGGGTACCAAAGCTAAGGTCTGTTCCCTCAAGAACAAATAAAATCTGTCTTTAAGATGGAGGGAAAAATGCTACAGTAACCTACAATTGACATTCATTCTGCATCTGTTCAGGACACAATTTTACTTTGCTGACAGAAAAAAATCAAATCCATCAAGTCGTTGATAGTCTTAGAGATTTCAGTTCAGTACCATTAACAATCTGATAACCATCAAGAGAAAATAAAATAATTAGTGTCAAAACCCAAAATCAAAGGTATTACATGAAAATACCAGTTATTCCTTGGACAGAGCTCAATAGCCTCTGACTTTCACCAAGTGTGAAGCACCTAATCTTTTAAAATCAAAGTACTGGAACACATCTGGAGRAAACCAGATTATTTTTCCCAAAAGGAATTATAATCTGCTTACTGGGTTTTTCTCTTTGGTTTTGATTTGTTTGATTCAGGAGAAATAAGAAGTTGCACAATGGATTTATCTTTCACTGTGAACCAGAATCAAGAACTGAAGCAGTGTCGCATAACACAAAACTCCCCCTTACACTCCCACCGAGCGTGAGGGGGAGTTTTGGGTGAGGAATGAATGCAGAATCATGTCCTCAGGCTTTACTCACCTCTTATTTGGAGCTCCAGTGTAATTGTAACCGACATAAAAAAGGCCAAAAACCTGCTCCTGCAGCAGTGCTTTGACTGTAGAGCTTCTTATTCATGCTCTTCAAAATCATATTAATGCCAGTGTATTTTCAAAGGGAGATTGAAATCTTCCTTCAATTCCGCCATTCATAGGGTCCTCCCACATGACCCTGTTCAGTTCTGTTTTAAAAGGAGCAGTAATGGCTGAACTATGCCTTTGATCCTGCCACCATTTTTTTATATTCTAGCAGTATAGAATTGATATAGTTTCAGGGGCTGCTTTGAGAGTCTTTTTGTAGTCAGGAGCTCAATAATTCCTGCATTTAGGCTGCAGGAGGATCAAACCACAGCAATCTTTCAGGCTAGATCCTTGTCTTGATACAGGTACAGTCTAACTCCAGCCACGAACTCATAACAAACTGCAATACTTAGTCTTTCATCTAATTCTCCTATAAAAGCTTGATGTCTCTTAAAGAGCATATCCTAAATATGTGAGCCACATTTCTTTTCACATTCACTGAAAACTGATCTCACAAGCTTAGACGGGGGAATTTCTGAATGAGAGATATATTGTATGAGGAAGAATCTATAAACTCAGCCACAGAAGGGAAAAAAATTCTCTTTGAAATCCTTTCTTTGTTTTAGGCACAAAACCTGTACAACCTCTGCACAGCAATTTTAGCGTTTATTCTTTAAATCCAAGGTCATGTAGCCATAGCAGCTAGTTCATGCTCAGAGGGGAGGTAATCATCCTCTGTTCTTCTCAGCAAGTGCTCTTTGCTGAGGTCACAGAAATGGGGCAATGTAACACTGGAATCCATTACAAATTAGCATAATGTCACCACCTCTCTCTGTGACATTTAAAATGAGCACAGATGAAGGACAGTGTGGAAAACAATGCAATTACAAGTATCCGGATCCAACAATAGTTCTGGGAACGAGCAAGGAACTGGAACTGCGTGTAATGAATCCTTTAACAAACTCCAGCGTTCCTCGTGTTGCCTGCTTTCTCTGTCATTACCATTAAAAAAAAACAAAACAGAAAAAACAAACCCCAGAAATTCTAGTCAGACACTCACTTCTGAAGGCAGGAAACCTGAATGAAACACCACCACAAGCTTTCATCATGTACAAATACAAAAAGAGAAAATACACGTAAAGGTGAGAAGAACACCATCTCAGCACCACAATGCAGCACCGCTGTGAGGCAATCTGTGAAGATGAAATCTCTCTCTGCCTCTACATTGACGTCTAATCAGACTTTAACACTTCTGAAAATTCACAAAAAAAGGCACAAAAATATAAAGAAAAGGGAAAAGAAATATACAAACCCCAGAAACAAAATGTGTTACCTTGTGTTACACAGTCCAGTAGTAATTTCAACATATTCTTTAATGAGCTCTGCTCAAAAATACGGGGAAGGAACATAAGTACAGGTCTTTACATAGCAGGAGAGAGTGAGAAACAACTCAGCTCATTTTCAATAAAAATTAGCAACTTGCATTTCTTCCTACATGCTCTAAGCCTTCTGAAAAAAAAGTGGAAGTAGCTAAAAACTTCAGTCTTAACGTATTCTGAAAACATCTTTAATTTTATGTCTTTTCTGAAACATGATAGCTAATTAGTTATTTGATTATCATAATCAGAAACACTAATCATTGCAGTCTTGATGAAAATTCAGTGATTATCCCAAGAGGGTTGCGGTCCAGTAAATGTGTTGACAGGCTATTTGTTATTATAATGACAATGCATCATGATAACATATAGCAGAAACCAAAAGACAAATACAGATTAATACTATCCACGATACTTCAATACAAGAGAAAATCTAATGTGACCTCCAGGTCAAATTATGTGGTTCCTACTCAAGCAAAACTTCTTACAACATCAGTGTTGCATTCAGAAGACTGTAGTCTCCTAGTGAATGAAAATACAAATCCCACTAAAATGACCAGCAACCAGTGCTGATCCACATCATGATCTCTCCTTAAAATTACCGCACAGTTAATTGAAAAGTTAAAGGAAGTCTGTTTTATTGTTTAGAAGTACAACCAAAATATAATAAGTACAAATAAAATATGTGAAACAGCATCTCTCCCTTTCATAAAGTTTTGTCTCTAAATCCTTCAAACACCTAAAAAATTATTTATTCTATATAATCATTATTATATATTTTTACCTTTATATTAAAGTGACCTCCCTTTTGAGAAATACTTAGCAGTACCAGACCTTTTCTTGTGAAAATTACAACAGAAAACTGACATTAGCTAAACTACTCTTCCCCAAGAAGTTGCAGTTTGCCAGCCCACTTGAGGATTTATTTTTAACCCCATTCCTTCAGCCTGTAATTTCTTATTTCCACTTTCAATTTAACAAGCTGAAAGTGGAACTGTTCAGAGATGAAATAGTCATAGAGTTGCTTTAAAATACTAAATTACTATTATCTGCTCCATGAATTGGAACCCTTTTCTCTCCTTCTCGTTCGCACCTTTTTATTTTTATTGTTTTCAGCAGGTAATATTAAATGTCACCCAAGTTCTACAAAAATACCAACGCTATTACTTTTTCTTTTTTTCCTCTTTCCCCTTCAAGACTAACAGCTGCCAGAATTGTGGCTGTCAAAACTGGCAGCTGGGAACTTTTCCCATACTTGGCAAGGAGTTGATTGGAGATATGCAAATAACGCTTCTCCAAAAATTGTCCAAGGGGTCCCAGGAGGCACAACTGAGGTTAGATACTTCCTTTACAACTCTGTGAAGCCACTGTATCTTTCTATCTCCCAGAAATAGAAAGCAAGAATTCAAGATAAAGAGATGTCATTTTCACAATGACTTCATAGAGTAGCTGTCTATCACTCTACAGTGTAAACGTATATGGCTTCCATTGTCACAGTATCCAAGCAATCTCAATATTTCACATACATACACTCCCACCATGACTACCAAATGTAGAAAAATTATTATTCTATTTTAAGGCTAAGAAACTGAGGCACAAAAATGCAAAAAAACCCTGGTACAATAAACATAAATATTATGGATTCATATTAATGAATGGGAAATGAGAACAGAACATCTACTTCAATACATAAAATGAAGAAAAGCAATTATACTTGACTCATTCGTCAGACATCTGGCAAACTTGAGGAAAACTCCAGGAAAGAAAATATCTGCGGGTAATTTATTCCAGTGGTTTACTGCCTGATAAGCTTTTACGTCTTTTACCCTAACCTTAATCTGTAGATTAACCCAACTTATTCTTCTCTTTCATTCGGTGGCCAAGAAAAGCAATTGATCATTGTCCTGTTTGCAAAAAATTTTTGCATAACAGAGACCTCATATTTTCTCTGAGTCTTCTTTTGTCTAGATTAAATGAAACAAATTCTATCAACATTTATGTATAGGTCATGTCTTCAAAACCCCTCATCATTCTTACTCTTCTCTTTTGGACTTTGTCTAGCTTGCTCAACTCTTCCTTAAACCATGATGACCAAAACTAAACAACATACTAGATATGGCCTCAGAAGCACTGACTTGAATAATTATTTTCCACATCTTGCTCACAGTAATCCTGTTCATATATTTTACAGGATCACATTGTTAATTCATGTTTCATTTCTGACGGACTATCACCTGATTAGTCAGGTATTTTCGGCTTGGCGCATTTAATTTCTTCTTTCTGAGTGTAACATTTCCCACAAAACTTGAATGAATATCAACTTGTCACTTTAAAGGTGTTTTCCAAAATTTTGAATGCTGATCCCCAACAAGCCCCCTACACATACGAACTTTGTTAAAACCTTGATTTTATCTGCAAGTTTTACAATGATACATTATCATCAAAATTATTAATGAAAACACTGAAAAGAATACTCTGTCCAGGACAGACAACTGCAGGACTCTGTTGACATGCCTTCATAATTTGAAGGGAGACTAACAGTAACTGATTGATTCTTATACATCACATGATATTGATCAAATGGAGTCCAAGTTTGCCTACAGGAATGTCATGTGGGGCAGGATGAAAGAGTGTACTAAACTCAAGGTATGTTACGTCTACAGATTTCTGTAGATCTGTTACCCTGTTGAAAGCATTCTAGAGTTAAATTCACTTCTTGTAGATATTAATAGCTTGCTCTAGACTATTTCCAAGGATTCAGGTCAGACTGGCTATGACACCCTGGTTCTCTTTTTTTTTTCTTATTTTGAAGCCCAGTAATATATTTACCCTCCTCTAACCCCCAAGGACTCCCTCAACCTCCRTGAGTTCTCAAAATGTAGAAGATGCAGAGAAAGCTCTCATTCATGAATTTTTACTTTCATTCATGAATTTTATTTTTTAAGGTCTTTCTTTTAGGCAGCCATACTTCAGCATGTACCTCATCATATACCCTCTGTCCTCACGTTTCTCATGTACCCTATGTACTCATTAAAACACTTCCATTGGGTATCTGGTCAAATAATTCTGTATGATGATGCATGAAGACTGAAGCAAAGAACAGCACTGAATTCTTCAGCTTTCTCTATATCATCCTATATTTGCTCTCTTCTTTATATTTTATAATGGAAAGATACTATTTTCTTATTTTTATATGTCTATGAGATCAACCTAGCCTTTTCATTATTTTTTTTTTCTACCACTTTCTAACTAACATACAGTTTTCACTTTGCACTACTTTATTTTATCTTTATTTCCAGGTTATTTTTCCATTCTTATGCCGAGTTATGTATCCTTTTCTTCCATTTTTGTATGATTTCTTTCTGGTTCAGGTTATCGAAGAGCTTCTGATGCAGTCATAACGGTATTTTACGGTGTTGCCTGTCCTTCTGCACCTCTCAAAATGGTTTGCAGCTGTACTTCTACCAGAGTCTGTGTCTCCAGTTTTCAATATACCTCAGATGATCTTCCTCAAGGGGCCTACTTATGTGTTCCCTAAATTTGTCAAAAAGTCCATTATCCTCATTCTACTGTTATGCATCTTCCTCTCTGTGAGGAAGAAGAGTGAAATGTAGGTTCCAAGTGTTTATTCAAACATGTTATTCAAACATGTTCAAAATTTGAGTCTTAGACAGTTGGACCGGGTCACAAAAAATTGTCATGCTCAAACTAATAAACTCAGGTCTTCAGAGTGTCAAAACGATACCCCACACCCTATCCCACAACTCACGCTCTCTTTGTAAAAACTTTTGCACTTTTTCAGGAAATCCCATGTGTCTCAGAATAACCTTCTTCCCTTTGAGTACTAATGGTTGACCATTCAAAAACATGACTAGTATAAATACTGGTACTGTATTATCTAGAGGGAAAAACATTGGATGACTAGACACAGTTAGCATTCTGTTCTGTGATCACTATCTTGAAGAAGCTTCACCTGCAATTTGAATTCAGGAGCCCTGGGAAACACAGTTTTTAATACTTGCTAGCAACTGGGAAAAAATCAACATTGTTTTCCTTAAAACTACAGAGAATAGATATATGGAACAAGATGAATACTAATATAATGGGTCTCCAGAAGACTGCTTGGGTGCCAGACAAACTATGAAGTGTTTTAAAATGCAACCACAACATGAAAGGCAAACTTATTTAAAGGAAAACAACAAAAAAGGGTAAGTATAGAAGAAATCTTGCATTATTAGAAGGCATATAATTTGTCTGATAAGGTGCAATTTCACTTTGCTAAAATTTACATCTTGTTAGCTACTTCACAATAACTACCTGCAAGCCTGGTCTTACTCCTTTGCAAACAGGAGGAGGGTAAACACATTCCGTGGGGTCACTGCACACTCAGCCACGTGTCAGCATACGGTAGCTGACTTTTGGCAACCTRAACCTTGGATCACATCAGAGAAACCATTTGTGTCGACATCATCAAAACCAGTTCTCATCGATCCCCAGTGTTACTGTTAGGATAGCCTGAAAATATTTCATCTAGAACATTAAGTCCCTTGAATTTTGAACATTTACAGTGTATTTTGTACATGCCTAAACAAGACTGGAGTGATGAATTTTGCTGTCTAACAGAGGTGGTTTACCTCAGCAAATAATTTCTCACATTAATAACCTTTCTTACAGGAGTTGAGTGACCTTGTATAAATATATTCGCTCTTTCTATCAAAAATTAAAACATGTAGCATGATTTGACAATCCATCATTTTCCTTCCTACAAAATAATAGAAAGAAGGTGCAAATCCCAAATATGTTACATAAATTATGCATGTTGTCTATACACTACAAATTCTGAGAACATATGCATTTCCGTAGCTTCTAATTGTGCTTTTTACAGATAAGATGTTTCCCACTGGGAAGCAGTTAAAAATACAGACAGACAGTTGTCCCCACCTCACCATGACCCCAATCCACCAAGAAATCCAAAATAAACCCACAAAGATGGCATCACTTTACAAGAGCTTTTTCAAACTTTTCCTTGGAAGTACAGGAATTGGGTCATGTTGCATTTGGTAAAGATGGACATCAAGGGCTTGCAACTGTAGGAAAGATATTGTTATAATACAAAGTCTTATGATAAGGCTGAAATTCAGGATGCATTAATATGAAATGGGTTGGTTCTGAGGGTTTGATATGTTCAAGAGTTTGAGCATAATCCCAAATATCAGTTGGCAATACATACACTTCAATAAGAGAGCAAGAACAAAGTACCAAGTAACTTTCTACAATCTAAATACTTCTGCTCAGAACATTAAATCAAACCAAACATTTAAAGCTAGTAAGCAGAAAATTGGGTTTCCAAAACCAGTTCCAGTATTTAAAATAAAGGATCATACACAGCATTAAGCAAGATAGGTATCCTACTAATTTCAGTCAATACTAGCAGGAACATGTAGCTCAGTACTGGCGACAAAATGAAGACATTATTTATTTTTTATGAGCATAGCTAAAAAGAAAACCACTGAAAAACCATCCCAAAAGATTAATGAAGTTGAATAATGGATTTAAAAGGAAAAAAAACCCAAACAGTGATTTGAATAGTCTTTTATGCTATTGAGATCAAATCACTACTCTTAATCTTAACTAATGTTCCTATCACAAGTTTGCTTTTGTATTTATGATAACACAATGGTAATAACTTTCAATTTCAAGTAATCAAAAACATGATTTGAAACCTAGTATTTTATTCATGATGGTTACTGAAATATATGTTTGTAAACATAATCAAGTCCTTCTGGCTTAACTCATTCTCAGAATATCACCCACAGAGTTACTAACCCTGACCTATTCCTTTGGAATAAAGCACACAACAGAACTCAGTACGTGAAGTGTGTGAAAGCAAATGTAAAATAACCTGGGTCAGTAGGGCTTATTTATGGCTACTGGATAATGTAAATCCAAAAAATTTCAGAACAAGCACACAGAAAAGCTTTTTTGTCATACCCCAGCTGTCAAGAAGCATTAAAAGCAAACAAGCAAGCCAAACACCACAGTTTCTTAATATGGTAAGGATATGGAACATAATCCTCTACAAAACTACTTACATACTAAATTTAGTATTCACTATTTCAGTAGTGGGTGCAAGAGTGTTTCATAAAAAGCTAAAAGAGGCAGAGGAGATGGATAAATAAAGATACGATTTACAGTCAGAATTGTATGAAGGACTTAGTAAAACTGAAAATCTTTGAAAATATGCTAAACTTTGGCTAACCATGGAAATTTAGGTTTCAGCCCAGACTCAATGAAACATCTACTAAAACAAAAGCAAACAACTGCACTGACTGCATAATTGTTTTCTATTTTGTAGTTGGCATTTCATAATGTGACAACAGTCCAAAGACTGGATGAGATTCAGTTACCTAAACAGAGATGTCTAATGCCATTTAAAATGCCCCAGAGACACCCTCACATGACAGATTATGACGTGTCTGCTGTCTCATAGGGTAGATAGAACATATGACTATTAGGTCAACTACACCCTTCTAGAAGAGCAGCATACTTGGGATATGCCAGGGCATCCCAAACTGCATGGGACAACTATGTTCAGGCACCTGAATTCCACCCAAAGTATCCACATTTTTATTCCTTACTTCCCTGATACAGACATTAGCTAAGAGACTTTTTTATTGTTTCCAGACATGTAAAATTGCACACACACTTTTGATTTCACCATTATGCACAAGCCTTTCTTTTCTACCTGTTCAGCTAATTTATTAGCACTTCAAAATAATGCTGGTGTAACAATTTCTGTTCGTGTTCATTCTGATCTTAGCCTTAATAGGTCCATCCTACCTACCTTCAGGCAACTAACTATGGTACCTACATTAACCCAGTTTTTGTTCTAGATTCTCAGCATGATTTAACCCACCTAATACCTTCTGCAGTTACCTCTATTTTCCTTTTAACTATCCAAGAAGTGCTAAGTTTAGCACTTCAGCTGGCTACTTAATTTTAGAGGGACCCACAGATCAGCTCTCAGGTGTGGCAATACTAAAATTCAGCAGAGATGTGTGGCAACTGTAACAAGCTGGCTCTTTACCTTCATGCTCCTCTCATCTCAGGTATACCAAGGGCTGGGTGCCTAATGACAAGAATTACTTGGTGGTTTGGAGTCAGCTGACTGGGATGGGATGGAGACAGTGGCACTCAGAGCACAAAGGAGAGCTCTTGCAGGAGGAAGACCTCAGACCTGAAGTCTCTTATTTCTTATTAAAAATAAATCATTTATTCTGCAAAACAGCAGCACAGCTCGCAACCTTAATTCTTTACCCAATTTAATGTTAGAGCAATTCATTGCTCTATTGCATGGTAGTTTTCTCAAGTCATTCCAAAAATATGAAGAGACCTGATCCTAAAAGAGACCCTCTGGAGATTTACCCAGATTCGATTAGAAAAAAAAAAAAACACATAAATTTAAGACCTTCTCCCCAAAACCCAACAACCTCTTCCACCCCATACAGGCGTGTGGATGTAAGATCAATACTAACCCTGCATTACATGCTGTTACTGCCTCAGGGCTTTCTGTGCTTATCAAAAAAGTAGATGGACCATCATATGGAGCACTCTCCCCTTCTTTTGCGCTACAGCAAAATCACAACACCCCCCCCTCGGGGCCTAAAGTTTTTGCTCCTGCTCTGTGCTCTTCCTGGTGCCCACGGGAACAGCCAGAAAGTACAACCATTGTAGCTTTCGGTAGAGAAAAAATTGCATTTAATTCTGAGGGTTCAGTCCAATTCTCAGAGTTCGTACAATAAACTGACTGGTAAAATATTATCAAGACTTTTCTCTCAACTTACATTATTTTTTAATACAATCTATTTGATTAGAATTTACTTAATTTAAATCACATTATCCATTACATGAGTCACTGATTCCCCAAAATGCAAGGTTACTTACTTTGAATAACTTACAGAAAGCTCTTCATTCCTGAAGGAGACAAACTAAAAATGTACTTCAAACTGAAAACAAACAAACAAACAAAAGAACAAGGGAAGGGGGCAAATGCTGGGAACTCAGAAGGGAGCTAGAAGTATTGTGAAAGCAGAAGTGGTAATGAAGCAGAGAAGACTGGAGAGATGTTGACATTACTGGAGGGCTCTACCAGACAACAGGCAAATGTGGGTTTACTGCAGTGGAAGAAGAAAGGCAGAATAGGTTTAAAGATATAATTTCGCAACAAACCAGGCTTCATCCTTTCTACCCTTCATGGAATATGTTTTTGCTAAAATTCTGTTTTTTAATGCAAACCCTTCAAACCCCCAAGAAATTCTCCTCATGCACCCACACTGTGTTTTCTGGCTTGAATAAGTTTGTTAGTAGATAAACACTGCCGCTGCCTCATGCTTGAAAAGTTTTGAATGTAATTGACTGTCAATGATATGATGATTTATAATGCAATCTGCTGCTACTTCTGCTGCTGCAGATAACTCTAATTTGCCTCTATTGTATTAGATATGATGAACTTGACAATCATTTTCAATTTTCCTATTTGGCTTTCATTCAGGTTGATATGGCCAGTAACAGTGAATTTTCATTGTTCTCCCCTGAAAGCAATAAAGGAACAGGATCTTGTTTTATATGAAGCAGTTGGCTGTTTCCAAAAGACTCATTTATTGTGTAATGAAGCTTCTGCCAAGCAAAATATTTAGCAGAAGTGTGGACTGAAAGTTTTGTTTTAAATCTTTATGTTTTACTGAATCAAATACTGGCCCAGTTGTGCTACATGGAAAAGAAGATAGGTGACAGGGAGAAAAGGRGCCTACAAACATGATGGACACTGTACCAGCTGGTTAAGATTACACAGTTCCATAACTCTGGTCATATTCAGACCTGGAGGCTTTGGCTTCTCTAGGGAAGACAGGTGAAAGAGATCAARATGTTCATGGTTTCTGTTTTGGGGGAAAACTAATAAGGAATGGAAAGGGAAAGTGATAGAAAAGACCCCAGTGCACATAAAAATGAGTTTAAAGATACGCTTCCCAGACAAAGAAGTACCATTTGACAACACTTCAATTTACAGCTGTGCTATCTTGTAAGGCAACTACTCAGGAAGTTAAAATATTTGCTTATTACTAGCCATAGAGATAAGCAAATCAGTCTTAAAGTGATACACATTGGACTATGAAAAGACTTGGTGGCTTTGGATGACCCAGCTTCCAACCTCTCAGCTGTATTTTCTCTCCTTGTAAAGGAAAGATAATGACACCTGCATTTGTTCTAACTTGCTTTGGCATGCACAGACAAAACGTAAGATGTAAAAATGACATGTTTCCAGTCCACATAACAGCTTCTATTTACAGAGTTGCACCTGTTTCCTCATCTAGCAAAGTTTTCATAATTAGTTGCAATGCACTAGTCACTCCAGCTACCACAGGGAAGAATGAGCTGGGTCCTATTCTGTCTCATCCATCACCAAAAAGGACTGGCATCTAAGTTTCAGTAAGTGAACTCTATTCTGTGGGTAAGAGTGAGAGACAGATTTAAGATCTCAAGTTCAGTTTGAACAGCTGGCAGTTATAAAAACGATTTTTTGACTTGCAAGCTAAACACATTTAATAGGGAAATCATTGAGAAGGAATAAATATGGAACTCCACACTGTCATTTTCACATAGTTACCTTTTTGACTGTAACTGCATTTCAAGAATGACATGATTTACAGTGTCATGCTTTCTGTGTATGAGCATTAATCCCATCATCATTCATCCACAATAAACTAAACTGCTGTAAAGGTTAATTTAGTTTCCAAATAATATGAAAGAACTTTTTTAAAAAATAAACTTTTCAGAAGCTTAGGCCAAGTTTTGGGGGAAATTAACTGGTTTTCTTCTTTTCCCCAATTCAGTCATAACTAGCAATGATGCTTTACACTTGTTCTTACTTACAGTATAAAATACCATCGACAACAGCATAAATAATGTTGTTGTAAAATATGTGGAGTGCACACATACAAAGGTTGAGAGGAACTGATATTGTTTGCTGGGCACTTGTTATAGTAATTCAGGATTGGAAAGCGTTAAGTGATTGCTTCTCCCTCGCAAAAAAATTTGTGAGAATCTACAACTAGACCTTAAGCACACACTTTAAACATTTACTTCTTTAGAAACAGGAAACATTTTTATTAGTTGAATGATACGCAATTGTTTTCTGAAAGGCTTAGGAATTATTTTTTGAATAATTTGTTCATAAAGGTTGTAGAAGAAACAAAAGATATACCCATCCTTGATCAACTTCGGGGAAAAATGAAAGCAATCCTATAAAGTGTCTTCAACAATATGAATTTGTATTGTATAATTAATATGTAATCACACATCAGTGAACCAAGCTGCATCACTTCACCTTTAATGGCTGGAGTTACTGAAGAAGAGATTTCGGTTGGAGACAAATATGAAACTGATTGCAGACTCTAACAGGGAATCAGCTAGAACAGCAAAGGTAGTATTATGATGTGGAAAAATGCCTGCAGTTACATACAGATAGGACATAAGGCAACAATTTAACAACATAAAATCTTTTGCATGTGGCCTATCTTTCAAATAGAATTTTAATTTTACTCTGCAAGTAGAATTTCAAAGATGCTCTGCCACTTCCGCTTTATTCACACAGAGCGACACTTACGGATAGAAACTCAGCAGTGATCTGTGGCCATACACCATGAGAGACTATATGGATTGCATTTCTCTACACCAGGTAAAGTGTGGGCTCCGAGTACATACACACAACGTTTTCTCAGTCTTGAAACTCAATGATCAACTTTAATGCAAAAACATCAACTGACTTCAACAGCCCTTGGAGACAAACGAGCAAGAATCACAGCTGCATCTACAGAACCACGGCCCATGCGTGCAAGCATAAGCTTTACTCTTTTTTTGCAATGAAATAAAAAGAAAAGATCTTTCCTTCAGTGTAAAAGCAAGAAAAATTTGTTGTTCAGCAAAAATCTTGTTTAGTATAACTGGTTTGTGTCAATAAACACTGCTTCAACATTTAAAGGCCTTTCAGTCCCAGAAAGCAGAGGCAAAAAAAAGAGAACATTCGACTGAGAACGGAAATGTAAAATTACAATGTAGCAACAGTGCAGAAACTTAGCAAAAGCTACATGTTCCTACAAGTTTGATATCATATACATATTTGCTATTGTCTTTAGGAGTTTTCAGATGATATCTTACTCATATGTTAGTAAAGTTGGGAAAAAAACTCCTGAGATACAGGCTGCTTATGGTTGACATACTAAATTGTAATTCATCTCCTTCTGTCTACCGTGTTATTTGTAGAGAGAGGAAGAAAAAATAAAGACAAGGTTATTTTGGTGGCTTGTTTCATCTGCTCAAACCTATTCGAGGTAATCCTTGCTCCACAGTGGCTCCCAGTGGGAGATGTAAGCTGGCAGCAATACATGCATTCCCCCAAAAAAGTGCAACTGAGACATCTCTTTTAAAATATACTCTAAGAACAGGGAGCTGAGCTCATAAAAAAAAAAAAAAAAAAAAAAAAAAAAAAAAAAAAAAAAAAAAAAAGGCATTTTCCTACATGCAGTTGCCAGTATGGCACCTCCTCAAGTTAACAACAGAAGATGAGAAATCCCCTGTGCCTTTATGTGATAACATTTAAATGGCATATTGTTGAAAACTTTGTTGAAAAATGAACCACCACACATACATGAGCTGAGCACACGGTTCCTCTCTGGAGTTGGCCTCTGGGGTTTCAATCTTGTAACAATTTTAGCTATATAAGCAAAATTTCAGCCTTCTGTACTCTAAGCACCCGATCAAGTTTTTAGGAGGTCTGTATATCTTCATCAGGACAGTTACGTATCCTAAGTGTTTTACTTTCCCTATCATGCCAACGAGATTTATGAATATAAATTTCCAGGCAGAAAAAGGTATTCACTCTTTAAACCAGAAACCCTTTGAAATTTGGTGTCTCTATTCACTCCTCTATCAAACAAAGAAAACAAAAACCACACACAAAACAGTGCCTGAACACATCACACTGTATACAGCTCCTCTGAACTGTGGTAAGCACTACCTGAATCCCGCAATGTGTACAGAGCTCAAAAAATGAAGTTATTATTAGAGCTTTTATGAACACATGAAAGCAACCCAGTGATGAAGGAAGAACTTCCTAGCATTTTACAGTGCAGCTTTGCTACTGAAGCAGCAGCATGTAGTTAAAGAATTCAGTTTTTCTAAAGAGATGCTTCCACATGCACACTTTGATGACAGCATCATAAATGTATTCTGATCAAAAAAAAGAAAAAAAAAAGTCCTCACTATTTTTCCTTAATGTTATCCTTTCCTCCTTCCCTTCATTGCTACAGAACATACAGACCAACATTTTCAGATCTGACACTTAACGGCTCAGCTCCTGAATCCATATGGGGTATATTTAACTGCAATTTTTATTCAATTCACTATGGGTGCAGACACTTAGCTTTACACACCAGATCTGAAAGCATTGGTTATAGTTCAGACAAAATTGTATCACTGGGTGGGAAACCATAATATCAGAACTGGTGAAAGACCGTGTTCCTTTTAGATTGTACTACATAGCAGAAATAGAAGAAATATTTAAAAGGCATTGAAAGAGAGGTGGTGTGGTGTGGTTTTTTTGAGAAACTGAACTGTAAGACTGAGAGAGAAAAGGGGAATTTAGCTGTCATGCAAAGAGCAGGACTGCCAGCGTTAGAGAGTTTTCATTTATAGAGAGAACTGCAAGCAGCAAAGAACACTAGCATGCTTATTGTCAGTGAACAGCATAATTTACCCTTAAAAGTACCTCTGCAGATGAAAAGAAAGTCAATATAGCTGTGATAGCTGAACTAATCTTTGCAATCTCCATGCAATTGTGAGAGAAAAATATGTATAGGGAACTCCAAATCTAAATCTTCAGTCTATGTCATTGCAGAGGTTTCCTATCTAATTTAAATATTTGTAGTCATTTTGGTGTTGAACATTTTACTATGAATAAATAGCAATAAATGTTTTTCCTGATCTATACCTTTAGAGGGTGTTCTTAGTGTTTCAGTTCTCAGACATCAAATACTTTCTCAAACAGAAGAGGCAGTGGCATTTCCTAAAACATGTATTTTGCCAAAATGACATTTAACCAAAACCAAGTTTCTCCTGTTTCTAAGCCTTGTGTTCTACTGAACTTCAGTTCCATATTGGCAGCCCTGTCGTGCAAACCACCTGGAGGTGGGGATCACCTGGCTTCTGGTTTTCTTGATGCAGAGACAAAAGTCCCGATGCTGATGGAAATTTTGTGGCTGCATGCATTTAAGCATGCCTTAGGGGCCTGATTTACCAAATTATCATACAGATAAGCATCCAGTCAGGGTGTGCACCCACACTTCCTTTCTCTAGGAAGAAAGGGGTTAGAAAGGGGGAAAGCCTGGAGTCTGAAGGTCTTGCGTTAGTTGCAGAGTCACAATGTGACCAGTCAATATGTGCATCCAGCCTTGGGGCGTTGTGTAGCTAAAGCCCCAGGCTCGTTTCCAGGACCTGAACTTGATCTGTGGTTTCTGAGCCCAGTTTTCTAATAAGGTGCAAGAATGCCAACTTAAAATACAAAATGGATTTAAGAGAAAACAAAATGTTTTCTTCAAGTGTCCAGTATAAAGAGCTATTTTCAGTATTGTTTGGCTTTTGTTTCATTTTTCCATCTATGCAAAATACTCTCCTCATTTTCCTGTTTAGCAACTTGAATTTCAAAACAGTAACCTAAAAGAAAATGCTCTGGATCAAATCCTTCAAACTTGTCAATGGCTCTGAACTTTATAACTGACATCAAAAAGAAAAAAGAAAAAGAAAAAAAAAACCCTCTTTTACAATCACAGGCTTTGGGGTTGCATGCTGTTCTGGTAAACAGAACGTTCAGGTGGGATAATGCTTTTTAATACCAGTAAACATCATACTAGTTAAACAGAGATAACATTACAGTGCTGTCAAAAAATCTTATCACAGAAGTTAACGCATGATGGTAATGGGCTTGTATCACTTTATGGGGAATAATAGCAAATTAAACAGAGGGAAGGTTTAGGTGCCTATCCATGAGGGTCGCATGCAGAACAGGAAGGACTGCACAGGTGCAGTTTCACCCTCCACCTAATTGCTGCCTGCCACTGAAAAAGATAATCCTAGTCCTCCTCATCTCCCAGCACTCCTGCAGCTGAGAGATAGTTGGTTCTTACTGATTAGTGGAAAAGAACATTTTTTTTCCTTTTAAGGGATACAAGATAAGCAACAGGAAGCACAAGGGCATAAGGGCTGGGAGCATCCTTGTTGGCAGCAGCCTGTAATTACATCAGATTAGTTATAATGTGATACTATGCCCAAGGCCGTCTGAAGTTTTAGCACTGCCCATTACATTTTGATAGACAGAGAAGAGAAGAGAAGAAGGGAAAGCTCTGCTGTTTACAAGAATTGCTAAACTACATATCTAGATGAYGGAATTGGAGATTATGGGAGCCATTTGCTAAACAAGACAGTCAATGCAAATCCCCCTGTCAACCCACAGGTCAAGCCTATTATTAGCAGTATCTTAAAGAAAAATGACACTTTAGCAAGCTAAAGTTTGTTTAAACCCCAAGTTTTCTAGTGTGAGGGTACAGGTACTCCTAGCAATGCTTCTGTGAATAAATTAGAATTAACCTCCAGTGTATCTCGTCTGCCAACCAGACTCTGCTCTCTGTGCAGCAATAAAAGTGAGGTTTCAAAACCATTACCATGAATTCTTCCTTCCCACTGTTTAGTCTGGGGCTGCCTCTACCATTCTGACTTTGAAGACTCATAGATCCCTGTCATAAGTAATAGCTCTATTTACTGGCCTGGGCAATTACTGGTTGTACCTGACGACAGACGTTTTTAATCAGAAGCTATGAGTACAAACAGGCCAGGTGTAGCTCTCTTGTTTAAAGCTCCAGTCAGGAGGTCACAGATGATACTGGAAAATTTGTCCAGCACACTGATAGTAACAAAGACAGGTAAATAAAGCAGCTTCTTTCTCTGTTGCCCCCAGAAACTTTCTGGGTATTAACCAGCAGCTGTCATGGCTACAGAGATTAGGATGGGTGAAGACTGGCATCGGTACTGCTATAATAACTCCTTCAGATGAAATGGTAAAGCATGCTCTGGCCACCTCTCTTCCAAACACTGCCAAAAAAAAAGGCAGTGGGAAATATTTTAATGCACAGAATTGCTAGTTCTCATTGAAGTTTGTCTTTTTTTTTTTTTTTTTTTTTTTTACTCCAATAGGCTGACAGATCTCTCAAGGATTTAGCATTTAGCAGTCTGTTAATCCGACAATAGTAAAAGGTTCAGAATGGGGGGTGGGAGGAGAGGGTGAGAATGACATTGGATAAAGTGAAGACAAAGGAAAAACAAATATTCTTGCACAATACCCAAAAGAACTTTTTTCCCCTCTTTAGAGTAAAATCTAGTCTGTACATCAGTTTCTACACAGAGACTATAAATCCAAGCTATATAGCCACATACCAAATGCACCAAGGGAAGCCACTTCTCTTTTTTCCTTGATAAGGTGTCCCCTTCTGCCACTAAAAGATGAGTAAATTACTCCACCTGTCTAACTGATCCCCCGTATTCAGCCTGACACTGACAATGGCAGTGCACCCGTTAGTGTGATGGACAAGTGATTGGCAGCATGGCATTTGCTGCTTTCTATAATAAGTTGGTTATTATACAATGATGTTGACAATCTAGAGAGACTGCAAATATTAAAGTGTAACTAGGTACAGGTTTGAAAAAGAAAAAAAACAGGTTATGGGTGAAATGTGACCCTGAATAAATTTTATGCCAAAGGCTTCTTTCATTTTGAAAAGAAAAATATCAAATTTTAAGTATGACACTTCTTTTTCTTAGGAGCAAATTATTCTATTTATGTGTAGCCACCAAATGTCAGTTCTGAGTTTTCCCATAAACTAAGCACAAGATTGCAAGTCACTGCCTTGATCAGCTTCTCAGGCATACTGCATCTATAAATGCAAAAAGTGTAAGCAACTACAGTTACAGTCTTTGTAAGAATACACCTTCTGCAGCCATAGTAAACTATCACTTTGATGCAACTATTCCGTTTTCTTCCCCATGGTCCTACTATGTGTCTCCCTTCTGTACAAGCATCACTCTGGACCAAGTGTCACTGTACTGTTTGAGGACAGACAAAAGCTTCACCAGCTATTAGCAGCTGGAAGTCTGAATGGCCTTGGTATTTAACAGAGTTACCTATGACACCAGTCTGTAGGCTATAAAACTTACTGGCCCACCTTGGAAAACAGAATACAGTTCCATTCTGGAATTTAGCAACTGATAAGAAAATTTCAGGCAAATGAATGTTTCACTTAAATCCAGCATCTTGTTTCCAGCTGTTACCAGTATCATGCAGAATAAACCCACTGTACCAATTAGGCACCTCTGAGGTCATCTCATCCCTATCATATTTTCATCCTGATTTTTAATAGTGAGGAATTAGTTTAAACCTTGAAATGGGGAATTTTATCCCAAATATTATTCTTGCTAGCATTACTTATTGTAATGGTTGATATCCTTGCTCTTCACTTCTTAAATGTCTCCAAACTTTCTAGGAGTTTATKTTTTTTATTATGTCAAACTCTAATACATGACAGTGCCAAATTGTTACTGTCTTCCATGAGAGCATTTCACCCTGGAGCATGTTACTGTGATTAAACATAGGCAACTCATGCAAATTATAAAACCTGAAGATTATGATGTGACACCCCAAAGACTATAGAATTCTAATTATATAGTTTACATAAATACTACTTGACTTTCCTTTTCTTTTAACTGTGATATAATAGATGTATAATGATATAGGTCCTGTTCAGCAAATGACATAGTACATTAATTTTACATGGTGTTCTAATTAAATCACTAATCCTGGTCCCAATGGCTACGTTTGTCCTAGTAATCTGAACAGCAGCAGGTCACAGCCTTGAACTCTGGCACATATGTATCCGCATGGTCACATTGTTCACTAGCCTGTAAACTGTCCACTGTTTGGACTGTGAAACCTTCTTACAATCCCTTAACATGGTTCAAGCTGTCAGTATGGCCTGAGACTGCTCTACCAGCAGGCAACCTTTGCTGGGGAGGGAGAACAGACAGACAGGGAAGGTGGACAAGAAATGTTTAGGTATATGGCTGTGATCAGTGCTGTGACATTTGAAGAATGGATTTTCCAAATCCTTTTGTTAACCTCTAATCAAAACCAACAAATTCTAGAGAAATGGACAACACATGGAAATCTGTGCTTTAAATCAACGTTTAAGCAGTAAGCCTTAACTRTCCTCGTCATACCTAGATTGTTTTCAAAAAAGAGAATAAATGAATCGTGCAACCTTACTAAAAAACTTCCACATCTAATTTTGAAGTGCACAGATTGAAGTTTTTCTGCAAACAGAAGGCTAATTGCTGATTCATGATGTTACTATTAGAAAAAAATCTACAAGATTCTAGTCATAAGATCTCCTGAAAGGAAAAATAGTAAAGCTTAGAAATGAAATTATCGTATTGTGTGTTCACATGACACCATTAACCATTCATGTATTTATTAATAGCTAATAAATTAATAATGTCTTAATAAATTTGTAATCCACAGTAGTTGATTATCCACAAATCTTGTAATTCAGCATTTAGGTTTATAACCATGGGTTTCAACCACATATTGCAACTTCTACAGATCTGCRTAAAGCCATGGTATTCACAATTGCAACATACTCAGAAAATACATTGAAATAGCTTCTAACTCTTTTTAAACATTAGGAGGTATTTCAARTAATTTTTTCTTATATATAGCTGTTACTAACACATACATGCACACACACACACACACTTTTCTGTTCTAAGTTTAGTGGGGGAAAAGTCACTAAATTAAAAGAATGCTGAAACAAGCAGTTGCACACACCAAATGACTGCTGCAATGCAAAATTCAGTCTCACAAAGCTTGCATAGTGACTTGAAGTCTATCATTTTTTTCCAATCCAAATGCTATTTTTCAATTCAGTGGGCCTCAAGCTTTTCAACAAACTAGATCAATTTGAAGCTACTCATTCAAAAGGGCTTCTTAAATGCCAGTCCTAGAATTCAACATGACAGAAGAGACAAAGAGTCATCTTCATTTCCAGCCCCAATCAGCTGTGCGCACAGCCCCACGTCAGCGTAAGGCCACTGGACTGTGCTGTAGGCGCAAGCCCCTCAGGAAAGAGCAAACAGCCTTCCAGTTTTTTTTCCAATTTGCAACTAGGGCAAGAAAATTAAATAACTTTTAAAAATACAAAGTCGTATTTTTTAAATATCACTTCCTTCRGACAACTCAGAACTATTATACCAGGGTAGGAATGGAGGAAGTGATTGCTTTTTAGCTAAGCAAATGGATAGTGAGCCCTGCCCACATACGGGAACACTACCCACTTTCAGTGACTTCACTTGCTAAGTGCTAAACCCAGTCCTCAACACACAGTACTTTAACCTGTGTAAGCCCTAACCATGCCCAATTGCAATTACACAGCACAAGCATACGCCAGAGGTCTTATACCAGAGATCTGGTAACAGTTTGGGAAAGAATGCAGTCTCTGATGGCTCTGAAAAACCGCTGCCGTGACACCGTGCTTGTGAAGGGGGAGGTGGTAAATGAAAGTTCAAAAGACTCTGGAGCAGCTGCTCTGTCTCCAGTGCACACCTTTACCCATGTAACCTAACTCTTTGATCTCTTGTAGAAATTTTGCTGCCTTATGCTGTTGGCAAGCAGAAGGTATGTAACTACAGATCCATTTGTATGCAGCTGATTTGTTTCTATACCAATGCTTTAAAAAGAGGAAAAAGAGTTGTGCTGGTGAATAGTACAGAAAGAAAGAACTAAGTGTAGGAAGCGCAGCTCATGTTTCAATAAATGCCACACAAACAGGAAAGTACATTAGGATTTTTATAGGAATAGTAACAAAAACACAGAAATTGAAGAGATTCTCAGATATTCAGAGGATTGAGAAAGTTCTTTCTGTACTGGTTTGGACATTTACATGCAGAAAGTGTAGGACCAGACAGAGAGAGTAGGACAATGGAAGAAGTAAAGGTCTATTCAAAGACTTTCCCTACCTCTAAAAACTGTCAATATAAAGATTTGAGAGACAGAACACAACAGGCATATTTATCTTTTTTTTTTTTTTTTTTTTTTTTT
>JAYKAV010002958.1:342093-354233 GCA_035582835.1 Phoebastria nigripes
TTTTGTGCCATCGCCTTCTCATTTGCTGTAACACGAGCCAGCAGCAGAACTGGTATGTCAACTGGATACAGTGCCCCACCTTCAACTCTTAGCTCCTTTGAAGCCCAGCAGAATGCTACCTCTCATGAGATGGCACCCCATCTGTCCAGGTTTTTGAAGTGCTGAGCTATCCCAGCCAAGCAGACAGCATCCTGGCACATCTGTCAGAGAAGGCTCTCCACTCTGCTGTGATGCCACAGCATCTCAAGTGCAGAAGGTTAATAGTATGAAAAAATTACGAAATCTTTTCATTTCTAGAGAAACTAAAGATACATTGATCTGGCCCAAAATGCATTCTGTTCTCACATTTAGCTGCTGGTTTATGAACTGTGTCACATAATAAATTAACATTCCTGAAAACAGCACACCTGTCTTGCCCTTTTGAAGCTCAGTTGCATCCAAACAAATGAGGGCATTCTGATAGGTGTCCTTTCCACAGTACAAAAAAGGCCATAGGGTTTGTTCACAGCCAGTTCTGCTGTGTTGTTTTGTTTGCTTTTTATCTTCCCCTTTTTACAATGTTTCTGATTGATAGTTCTATCAAAACTGTGGTAGTAACCAACTGGCAAACAATGCTCCAGTGGAAAAATACAACAGAATTTAATACAGATAAAAATATAGTTCTACAGAAGTTTTTCTAAAAATGCACAAAACAACCATGGTGTATGGGCATCTTTTAAATCTACCTACTCAATTTTCTAACAAGATTATATGGCAAGACAATACACTGAAAGTGCTAGGTATGGTACTCAGGTATTATTTCCACTAGCAGATATTCAGTTCAACAGAGCAAGTCACTGAAATTATTATCCATGACTGTCCCTACATATGTATTCAACAAATATAAAATTTAGACATGTATAGTAGGCAATCTGAATGTGGCTCATAATATTCTAGATTTTATAAAATGTTTAGAAACAAATTATTTAAAAATGTTACATCCTAGTAACTCCATAGAGTTTTATTTTGGAAGGCCATCCCAAACTGTCACAACGTGGAGAAGACTGAATCATCAAATAATATCACCTTGTCCTCTGTTTATATCAAACATGTGATGGTTATCTGTGAAAGCTACACACTGTGTATGTCACAATATGTATTTTGCAAAACATATTTCCAGAGAAGATAAGACATATYAGTGTTATTTTCTTATAGGCATCTATCTTTTCTCATATTCTTTTTGCCTCACAACCTGTATAACACACCCAGGTAACAACTAGGTTACATTAGTAATTTGATAAACCCAGCATCCGTCAAGATTTCAGTCAAGAAATCTATTAAATCTGGTGAAAATGAATCTTTTGACAAGTCATGCTATACTCCTAGTAACAGTGCTATTCTTTTGTCGTAATAGGTCTCTTAGCACCATCACACAATTGCGAAATCATTAAGACACAGTCCCTCTTCTTTAAAGGGTAAGAAAAATCAGAAAAAAACTTCCCTAGTAGAGGACTATATGCTATTGACTCAATTCTAAATAAAATCATGTGGTACCAAAACCACATTCTATAGTTGGCAAAGGTCCTTCTACTGGCCATTGCTATAATTTACAGCAAAGAATCAGAATTAGCATATACTATGTCCACGTACTCTTTTCTTTATCAGAAGATTCATTTTATTTTTTTCTCTCCACTGAAAACCTGAAAGCCAGTGCTAATTAACTGTAAGCTATGATAGCTGCTAGAGTGCAAGAAATCTCTTGTCACCTTAAAGGCTCTCTAAATATTTTTGAAGTCTGGGTGTAGAGGCTTAAATCTTAACCCTAGAAGCAGCATTAAAATCAGAGTATACCAATTCAAAAATCTCCTGAACCAATAAGAAAGTATTTTACTGACTTCACTGGATTTTGAATCTGGACCTTGAAGACTGGTGCAAGACAACATGACCAATGGAAGTGGCCTTACATAAAGCCCTAAACACTGTATTATTCAAAACCTTTCTCTGCACAGGGGTCATTCAGAGCTTTTCTGTGAAGCACAGAACAGGTACACACCACACTAAGATCAATCAGATCAATACTTAAAAATTTTCTTCATGTTTATAGGAGGAGAAGTTGAGGAATACACCACATTGCTGTACAGGATCTTCAAGCAAACATTTAACAACCTCCCCAAACATTATGATCCTGCATTTAGCGTTATTAAGCCAAATCTACTGTGATACCCTGTTGACATCAGTTTATAGTATCTAAATGCCTGTGAAGGCTCATTCACATAGTCCCATTCAAAAAAATTCCGTAAGTGGACTAAAACGACAATATTACACAGGCTTTTTCTAATTATGAACAAATATTATAGTTTAAAAAAAAAAAAAACACCTTTAAAAAAAAAAGAGAGAGAGAGAAAGAAAGAAGCAAGCTTTCTATGTGTTTCTAGTGACATCAGTTGTCCTGGTCTGTCCCTTCAACTACACGTCTTCTCCCTGGAAGAAAAGGTGAAGTGACGGATTTTGCATTCAGAAGCACAGATACACTATGTTCTTTTACTTTACTCATAAATGCCTACAATGATGCAGAGAAAGAATGACAAGGGAAGGCTTATCATTAATTGCTGGCATTGTGCCAGTTGACTCCCTCAATACAATGCCTTCTCAGAATCTGAGGAAAATGAAATATGTAAAAGAGAAGATCAGAAAGCCTAGAGAATCTTTATGCAAGTATTAAAATGAGAGGCAAATCAGACGAGCGTGTGTGTGTGTTTTTAAGAAATTCTACCCCACACAAAGAATGGGAAATTAATTAATTGCACAAGAAATACTGCGTGCATACATTATGCTTTTCTTCCACTGACAAAAGAAATACAGACACAAACATTTTTACATTGCAAATGTACTTCCTAGGTCAAGTTAAGTCTTTATAAAAAAAACCAAAAGATCCTCAACACTGCTAATTAATAAACATTTCTGAGTGATGTTCAGATATTTAAGCTAGAAACCACAGTTTTTTGCCTGTTGTGCATGTCAAAGTATGTAAGTTCTAATACTGATTTAACATTTAACGTTAAAAGACGGGCCACTATTCTTAGTTTTCAATACTGCTCAGAATGCTACTAAAAACAGAACTGTCACTTCTATTAAAAAAAAAAAAAAAACACAACACAAAGTCACACTGGACTGATTTACTTTAAATATTTGGGAATATCATTATTTAGCTGAACAACAGTTTTTATCCAGTAAGTTCTCCCTGCACACTTTAAAAGAGCAGCTCGGTATGACAGAGGAAATGCAACATTCAGAACAAGTCATTCATATGTGACAATATAAATGATTCCTTCCAATGTGTTGATGAAAAACATATTTCTATTTGTTTGAGGTATCACACATCATAGTAGAGAATCCTTTAGACTGAGTCCATTCATCAAAACCAAGTGACTATGTTAGCAGACAAGTTACTGGAACACTACGCAGTTCTTTTTTCAATAGCAAAATTGACTATATTCAGAGGTTAAAATGTAAATAGTCGAAATTGAATTTTGTGACATGAATAGTACCATTGCAATATGATAGAAAAARGGCAATAAATGAATAATCATGTAGCCTTTCTCCTAAATGGGCTCCTATTGAAAGTTCCCAAAAAAACTTCAGAGTAGCACAAAACTTATCTCACATCTGTTCATATTCACTAGCTTCCCAGCTGAATCTGATACATCATAAGAGAAAGTTAGAATTCATGATTTTAGACAAAATCTGTTTTTGTTTTTTTCTTTTTTAAAAGAAAACAACAACTCTCAGTTAATATTAAGCACAATTTAATCCTTAATGTAAGACTTTCACGATCTCTTAAAAATAAAAATGTTATTTAAAAGGAAAAAAAACTCAAACAAGCCCCAACAGCTGTATGCACTTTTAATCTTCAGGAAAGCATGTGTTGTGAGAATCATGTTTGTTTTTAAAACATCTGTAGGCATTTTATAGAAAATTACATTCTGCAAAAACCAGCATATTGCAATCACACATCGTACACATTTGTATTCTCATCCTATACACACAATACCAATACTTCATCTAATACTGATATAATGAGAGTATGCACCACCTACAAGTTATTAACGCAATTAGAATGCATTTTTATTTGTAAGAAGAAATAGGCTTATTTTAACTAAATCCTTATTTTATACCACAAATCATGTACTTTTTTTTTTTTAATTGTAACTGGGAACAGAAAGTAAAAAGCCACATAATTCGCATTTGAACAGGTGAGGATGATGTGGATTTACAAGAAAGTATCTGTTAAAGAGACGACTACTTTCTCTTTCCATCCTAACTTCAGTATAACAGTTCTTAATGCATTTGGCATACACACCTATCAATTGATCAATGCCTATTGAGTTACGTAGCCAAGTCTGGGAAAACCATGTGATAATCGAATCTCTCTATCTAAGGGTATATTTGAAGCTTTCTACTATCATCTGAACTCTCATGCTCTTTGGCATTCAGCTTAATTACACAGATGTTTTCACAGATGAATACTGACTCTACCAGCCTCTCTTGCATGGAGTAGCAGGCTGCTGACAGGTGGCTGTACCATACCTTCCATTCTTACAGAGTAAAGCACAACGCACTTCACAGGCTGGAAAGTCAGTGATACAAATCCCTCTTTTGCACACTGGTGTG
Source organism: Phoebastria nigripes (assembly GCA_035582835.1). Classification (NCBI taxonomy): domain Eukaryota; kingdom Metazoa; phylum Chordata; class Aves; order Procellariiformes; family Diomedeidae; genus Phoebastria; species Phoebastria nigripes. The sequence goes on from JAYKAV010002958.1 coordinate 346,744, forward strand.
ACTTTTTGCTAACTACAGTAACACTGCTTGCAAACCAGACATTTTTACACTTATATGACACCCCCCCACACCTCCTTCCCTACTCCACAACACAGCAGTAATGCTTTGTAATTCATGCACTGCCTCCAACAGAGGAGCAGCTGGCTTCCACTGACTCACCTTGTGAGCGGATGCTCATGTGCCGGTGGGAAATGAAAATTGATTCCTGCAGATATGTTGCGCCAGGTGGCTCGACTATTTTCACCTGGATATGATGGAGATGGGAAGGGAAATGGGAATGGGGGTCTGCAATAGAGAAGAGTCTGCACTGGAGAGGTACGAACAGCATTGCTTAAGACAGGGTGTCTATTTTTGCTGTTGCAGTTCCCAAGTCAATCAGATCCAAGGAAGAATACAGGTTGTTTCTTTACATGTTAAGTAGGACACACAGATCCTGTCTAGTAATGAGTAATCTATACTTTCTGTGCCTCCCTCAGAGAATCTGTCCTTAAATATGCTTCAAAACAACACAGAGTTGTTACTGTTACTGATACTACAGACCTGTAAACTGAGTCACAAAAAGACCAAGGCACAGATTTGAAGAGTGTGTTGGGCATTCAGTAATCCAAACACTTAATGTTCACACATGTGCCTCTACAGGCCTCAGATAAAGACCCACACTTCTCAGGCTTTCTCAGGTGCAAAATAAAGTATTTCCAAATTAGACATCTTTTAAATTGGGATAGGAGACACTGCAAAAGCCTACAGTGCCAAAGTCCATTTCATCTCTACATAAGTTGTTATTTATTATTACCCTCCTAGAGAGAAAAGAACTTGTCTCCTAATCCAAACATGTCTAGCAAATGTTCAAAAGTTTCTGTCAAGATGAGTTAGTCTTAGAATTTTGTCTCTATGCTGGCTATTAAACCTGACTATAAAAATGTTAAGATGTCTTTCCTGGAGCAGAAGTTAAAGACAACACACTCAAGTGACAAGGTCAAGTTTTGTGAGACAAAGAGAATGAAGGTACGCAAGGTCCAGATTCCCAGTTGAGTGTGAACAGCCAGAAATGGTTGAGAGAGAGATCTGAAACAAGTCCCTCCTCTATTATTTATGAAAAACAGATTTCCATCCTCACTTCAGTAAGGATGAATAAATACCTGGATGGTATATGACAATTATGCTAACTCAATCCTGTCTCTTTGTTGTCTAATCAGCATGATAATGTATGCAACTCCTCAAGCAGCCATGCTGTAAATATGTGACTCAATGACTACAAGGACAAGTTAGGAAATCAAATCAGAAATTGAATGCAAGACAGGTTTCTTTTTTTTTTTTTTTTTTCATACCTTCCACCATCATTTAGTATGTACAGAGCAACGATGTTGGTCAAAATACAAAAGTTGAATGTGAATTCATGTGAATACGAAGATTAATTTCTCCTTCTTACTCAAAATATGAACAACACATTTCAAGCCTCAATAAACATTACTAAAAAAAAAATTTCGACTGTATAGATTCACTGCCCAAAGTCACTACAGCTGTTGTGTAACTGCCTTGAGCTTTGCTATGCAGTTGCATAGCCAGATTGAGCATGCCCAGCAATATGTTCAGCAAGCGATGTATTTCAGCTGTTTCTTGTCCTTATGTATATACCTGTTTTGACAATGCTCTAATATGAAGAACACTGCTGTCAGAAACAATCTTTTTGCAACTATAATGCCTTTCAGAAAACCATGCAGAATTGCTAAGGAAGTTACTGACTTTAGGAAACATTGTCTTAAGCTGTTTAATCAAATCCTTACCTGTGTTTACCATGTGAACTGCTGAGCAATAAATCCTTCCGAGCTAACGCTTCCCATTCACTGCCTAATGTGCAAAGGGAAGGTATGGGTTTATACACACAGTAATTTGCTTTATTAGAAACCATTACTGACAGCCCTTTGGGAACATTAATACCTAGTGGTTATTTTCTGCTTTTTAATACTAAAATGAATACCTCAGTTTTTATACATGCAACAATGTTGTTGTTATTGTAAAAGCAGATCTGTGTTATTCAGACTTTACACTGTTTTCACAGTAGGTCTGGTTACATGAATTCTAATTATCTTCAGCAGAAAAAAGTGAAAAATTCTTGGAGTCATGAATTTCTAACGCATAAGAGTTTCTTCTGTGCAACTAACCTACAGAGATGGTACAGAAGATACTGTTTCCCCTTCCAGAAAGAAAATAATCATTTTCATAGAATTTACTGCAACAAAAAACTGTTTRTTTGTGTAAAAGATCTTACTGGTTAACACCAAATGAGGCCTCACAAGCTTTCAGTCTGATAAAAAAGCAGATTAATTTCTTGGAAAGCAGCTAACAGCTAAAGAGGGAAAAAGATATTTTAGATAAAACTTTATAAGAACATACAGTTCATCTCCAGAAGCAGTTGGAGCTAAGACTCTACCCCAGCAATAGCTCAGTCACATACTTAACTTTGTGCTCTGCAAGGCATCGAAGTGACTGCAGCTCCTGAACCAAAGCATGCAGTTTTGTTAAGGAACAGGTTAACGATCCTGATTTTTTTTTTTTTTTTTTTTTTTTTAAAAAACAAAAAACAATGACCCCATTCCACTATCTGGAAAAAACTCTTCAAAAGTTATTTCCTCCAGCTCCCATCTCTGTGAATTTGATTACAAGACTATGGTTTAAGATTTAAGTATATCTGTTCCAAAAAGAATCTATCTTTTATCTTGAAGCATCTCAATCTACTAACCATAAATTTCTAGAAAAAAAATTGTTCTGACATCCTGCCCTAAGAAGGGTGGAGAGTAACAGATGAGGTAGCACAGCAATAAAAAAAAAAGCTTTCCTCCTACTTTTCCTTCGTAGAATTTATGGCTTTTCTACGCCCTGTTGCTTGGACTCCTCCTCTTTTCCCAAGTATTCATACTAGTCTTCCCCTGTGAAATCGTTTACATGAATATTGACCATCACCTTTTATTGTCATTGGATTCTTATGCCAGAAACAGGATTCCAGACAAGGACAAAAGTTGGGAGGGTTGATTTTTTTATTTTTGTTTGTTTGTTTTTAAATCACAGTAAATGAAATACCAGCTGTCACTTTAAAAGAAACTTGGGCAGTGCAAGATGCATTTTGGGAATTTTACCCACAATACTGAACGGGCAGTTACCTGCTAAAAATGAATTAACAATACATCTGAAAGCACCAGCCCCAATTTACAAAAAAACTCTTTTTGCCAGACTGGGCTATTAGCTTAATACATATTTCTAGTTTTAAACTGTTCTGTTTAACTTCTGTTTCTAAGGTTCACGTTACTCATACATGAACCTTCCACCGAATAAACGATATCCCCACACAGACCAGTTCTGGCCTTACTTAAAAGGTAGGAGGTGACAAAAATCCGGTAGATTACTAACGTACTAATTGTAGATTACTAACCTTTCATGAGGAAGACAAGAGTAAGATTTCTAGCTCCAGTATGCCAGAACAACACTACACTCAATATTTAATATTCAGTACTTCCTCAGCTTCTGACTTTCACAAACAACTGAAACATCTCTATCTTCAAAGCTGTGTTTTGAAATGTACTTAAAGTACTTAATTAATCAAGTTAGTAAGTGAGAAAAGAAGTTTTAAAAGTGACTGTGCTCTAAAGAAGAGATAAATTGATCAAGAAGAAATACAAGTATACATTTCAAGTGTAAGCACCTTGCCATACTGGTGCATTTGTGGTAGTTAGATAGCAACAGTCATAACTCCTATTTTCTACCTCACTGGAGTTTCTGTTACCAGCCGCAGCAGAAAAGTATTCAAACCTTCATGACTTGTCTTTGAGAAACTGCATCTGTGTCCCATTATGAACACGAGCAAGTTAATGAACACACATTCCCAAGTTTTTACACACTGACAGCAGCTTACAGGAAAGCCTGTAAAAGAGTGAGTGTATAACAATTAAGACATTCCTATTAAAATATTTAATAAGTTCTATCAGTTCTATTTCTTGTGGCTTCTCTGTCTCCTATCTTACTCAAATTTTTGCTCTTCTACCTTCTCCTTCTTCCTCAGACTAGGTTTCTAAGATTTCAAAAACTTGCTGAAACATCAAGGGTCAAACTGAGGCAACGGAGAGAAAATAATTTTTACTACACTCCAGGAAGTCCCCAGACCACATGCTGGGCACTCATGTTTACACAACTGTGGAATAGCGTGATGGGTGGGTTTTGTATGAAATGGTGGATTCCATTAAAAACAAGCAAACACGTGCACGCTTCTCAATTCTCTTCACATTTTATTCCATAGTGGAACATCCGCCTCTAAAAACTTAAGAAATCAGGAAAGTTTCCTGAATGCTAACCTCTTCAGATAAAATTATTATCTTTAGAAGTGACTACATTAGAATGACAAAGGAATGAATTATTGTATCAGTGGAATCTCAAATAAATGCCATTTAGATTATTTGGTGGGGAGATGAGAGCCTGCTTGAAATGCATCCTCCTCTCACCTAAGGAAACGGAGCAGTTCAGGACTTTTGCCATACTCCTGTGTCTTCATAAATCTTATGCTAGACTCATCATCTAATGACGAAATGAGTCAGTTTATAACAGTATGTTTGAATGCCATTGGTCTAAGATTTACAGCATAGAGTCTTAGTGTCCTACATTTAAGGCAGGAGAGAGAGTTTCATTCCGCTGTTCAGTGCTATAGATCTCATTGTTCCTAAAAAACAATAAACTGTGGCAACTGGTAATTTTTAACCACTTAGGTTTCCACTCTATAAGAGAAAACAGAAGCTGACATGAGCTTGCAAGCACAGCAGTCTTCTACCTTTGTCAAATCAAATAAAATATGAATCTTTAAAGATACTTTAGTGCTCCAGTTTCAAAATGAATTGTTACTCTCTTTTGTAGCACTGCTAGAATAAAAGAGAAGCAGGTTCTGCTGGTTATTCATCCTGACTAGTCTTAAAAGTTGAAACTCCAGATAGGCCTATCTTCATTTAACCTATAAATATAAATCCGTTTCATTTTATGTAAAATCTAACTCTGATCCAGAAGGGAGAATAAACATGTCAAAYGGAATTTAGTAAGGAAAGGAGTAGAAACACTACGCTGTTTTTTCAAGAAAGTTTCTCTTTGTCAAGATAGAGGCACAACACTTGTAAGGGTTGTAAACAACATATATCATATGTTTTCTTCTGCACTTCCATAGTAAAGAATTTAATTTATCCTCTGAGAAATAAGTTCATGTATATTTAAGGGGGAGGGGGGACGGACACGACACAACCTGCTTGAACTATGCAGTATTTTATAGTTTATGAACCCCTTATCTTAAAAATATACAATTTTCCTTACAACCAGCACTTCAGATAACCTACTTATTAAAAAAAAAATCAATCATAGCAAAAGAGGTCATTGCAGTAGAGGGAGCAGACTATGGAGGATCACAGGCAGGAGACTACTCGCCAAAAGAGCATTCTGGGATAACCTTCTTCTCATCTGGACCTGTGTTTAACTCTTAGCTACTGCAGATTGTGAGTTTATACTGCTGCGGATGTTTCATTTATGCAGACCATGTGAAAATATCATAATTGGGCTATTTTCTCTGATGGGATGCTGATCACTCTATACCTTCAGAATCCAGATACCTAATTTAACTCCTTGGGCAGAAATTCTGTCAACATGTTCAGATATACAACAGATATATAGAGAGATACATATGAGATACATATACAGATATACATATRAGAGAATGACCAGGGATGCTCTTTGTGCAGTAAAACTCTCACACCACCATATAAAGTGGCACTCACAGTGAGGCTTGGGTGACAGATATCAGCTTGTGTAATTGTACAAATTCAGTAACAGCTGAAGCTGCTTTGGTACCATAACCACAGAGGGGGAAGAAAAAAAAAAAAAAAAAGGAAAAGATAGACAGGTGGGTGGCTATATTTCAAATTTAAGTTTCATCGGAACACTGCTTGCTATGCATGCTTCCTAGGTATGCAGAGTCAGAGAAAAATCAAATTATTTTTTTGTTTATGTACAACACATTTTTCCTAGTATGAGGTGGCTGAAATGTTTACATAGAAATATCTATTCCTTATGAGGTAGCTGAAATGTTTAGATAGGAACACCTATTCCTCACTGAAAAAGTGTGAGATTTTCAGATTAACTAATTAAGAAATGTTTGAGTGCATCTTTTACTCAAGAGAGGCAAAGCACAAGTGAAATACTGTTTTTTGCTAACATTTTTTTGCTAAAATTCAAAAAATTCTACAAAACAATGTAGATATATTTGAGAGACAAAATCTGATGAAAAATCATCTTTAATGTGTAAGATGATAAAGTTATGAATATAGTGATATTTTTGAGATTTAGGAATAAATCTTAACTGATGCCTTAATGAAAAGTTCTTATACTGTGCAGTATACCTGCTAGTTCAAAAGGAACTCTGTATGTGAGGAGAAGAAAAGCAATAAAGAAGGTTGAGAGATTAAAGCCAACCGCTTTACAAGTCTGGAATATTTATCTGTTTCTTCTATTTTTAATTCATTTGACCAGCTTCTTTCTGTCTGGCCCATTTGGCATACACTTTTTGTCTGACCTTACTGTCTGGAGATCATCTCAAAATGACAACTGAAAACACAGCATGATACGCAGTATGCATCTCCTAGCTTACTACCCTTAGAAGAAAACAATAAAATAAATAGTGAAGAAACACAGGTAGGCAAGATCCCCTTACAATCACTTTTAAAGCAGAACAAAATAAAATGGTGAAATGTTGTATGTCTCATTAGAGAACCCCATATTAAAAAAAGATATGTACTTATGTCACATCCATGTACATAACTGACTACTTCACTTCTTGTTAAATGAACTGCATACCTAAGGATAAGATTCTCCACTAGCAACATGCACAGACCATTACACCTCTACAAAGCCAAAGAAACTTTTGAAAAAAATCCAAGTGTATATACAGTACAGTTACTCCAATACATACTTTGTCATGGAGATGTTAATGATCGCCTGTAATAGTTTCACTGACATTAATTTATAATCCACTTCCATCTATTGGCAAAAAAAACTTCCAGCATTAGTATTATATGAAAGTGTATTTTTTATCAGGATAAAGTTAAAAAGTCATTCTTGTTGGAAAAAATGACCACCCTTGCCTGTTTTACTGCTGTATATAGTTGCCATTTGCTTTACTTGGGGCTGAAAAAAACAGATTTCTGCTCTACAGCAAGAAGGATGCTGCTATTCCCTGTGAGCTGTAAACCACGTAGCACACTGCTTACAAAAGAACTACATATTTCGATAGGGAACCAAGAGAAAATTACAATTTGTTTAGAGATTGCTGATGCTTGAGTAAGGGCAGTGTTTTGTTTAGCTTTGCTATTTTAATAGTAAGTCCTGTATCTATTTATAGATTATCTCATCTTTAAATAACTGACCCCATTTCTTCCTTTAAGTTGTTTTTTTTTTTTTTTTATATAGACATG
>JAYKAV010002958.1:354338-505837 GCA_035582835.1 Phoebastria nigripes
CAAGTAAACCTCATCTGGGTCATATCCGTTAGACTTTCTTAAAAAGAAAAAGAAATCAAAAAAAAAGAATTTGCTCATATATCAATATAACACAGCTAACCATACAACATTAGAATACAGATTGAATGTGTACACACATGCTTCTTAATTGGTCTAGCAGATTCCCAAACTGTTCCTTTACAGCTGTTGAAGAAATAAAATAAATTAGTCACAAAACTTTATCTGAACAACTAGAGTAGGTTTGCCCTGTCTCTTCTGCTTCCTATTTTGAGTCATTCTCTTTTTTTAGGTCTGATCTTGCCAGCCGGAGAGCTCAGAGAGATTCATTAAACATGGCACAGGTGATTTCTAAAACAGCCCTGTAGCTACTGACAACCATTTTCCATCTGAGGACTTCTCACTATCGAAATTTTCAATTTCCTCAGGAGCACATTTTCATAATCAACCCTCACATCCCTATTTAAACTTGCCATCTCACTGTCTGCCACTAAAAAACTGTGCCGTTCCAACCCAGGCAGTAATACTGGGGCACAGGTAAGTGAAAATACGAAGCCACACCCTCCTCTCATACACAGGCAGAAAGCTTCACTGATCACCTCAAAATCTGACTCTGACTTTCACTGGTTAACCTGCTATCCCGGAGAGTGAGGTGATCTATGAAACATCTACTTAAACATTGCATTGTGCCCGTCTAAGCATTGCACTGCGGGGATTTGTGCTCCGTAACAAACCTGTTTTCCTTTCTCTCCATGCCAACATTCACAACAGGTCATTTTGGCACATGTAACTTTCCAAAGACACTAAAAAACATGCCTGCAAGTGCAACCTTTTTCTTTCAACAGAAGTTTCCAAAACATCCTTACAGAATATGGACAACTGGGCACTGATGACTCTTGAGGAAAAGGTGAATTTCTTACTAAGCTACCTAAGAGAGCTTAATAAAACTAAGCCTGCCCATGTATGCAAATAACTGATAGGGTATATCACCAGATATCATACAGAAGCAAGATTTCAAAAAAACAGAAGAACTTTTTCAGCAAACCACCCAAGCACAATTTGGCTAAAATAAAAGTTATTCTACAGCACAGTCAGAGATTACAGACATGAAAGCAGTTTTATTCTGATCGATACTGATACGGTTCACAGAATCACAGCAGAAAGCAGTCAACCAGAGTCAGCTATCGGCCAAAGAAATCTGACCTCCAGGGCCGGGATCCCATCATGTTTGAGACCCAGTCATGACCAAACAAAATACTGTTCACTCACAAATTAAACACTGCCACTCTCAAAGCTGCCTTCTAAGGAAAGGGATGAATGAATTAACAAGGCGACTAACTTCAAAGGGTCCTTTACAGAGAAGACATATGTAAATATCAGTGCTTTGATCAACAGTGTCCATCACCTGTCTTTCTCCTGATACAGTTCGACTATTTGTCATTAAAAAAAATATGCAATCAATTATAGAATAGGCATCTGCTCTAAATATTGACTATTGAGTTGAAATACACCTGGCAAGCTTTTGAAATTTGCATTCCCTAAAAAATGTACTATGACTTATGGTTGAGACACAGTTTGTCTTTAACAACCTCTTATACTGAATGAGCTTCATGGGAATTAGCCCATCTTAATTTTTAAAATCACAGATTCTATTGATTAATGTTACTGAAGAGTTAAAACTTCATGTCATAGGCTATTTTCCACATATCTGAAGCCATCTCTTCACAATTTATAGAAAAAGATCACTGCATATAGACAGTATGTTATAATCAGGAAAAAAACCCCAAACAAAACAAAAACAAAATCAACCAAAAAACCCCCCAAAACCAACCAACCAACCAAAAAAACCCTAACAAAAAAACCCCATGTGGGACTAATATTTGGGAAAACTCGTTTATTTTCTAGACCCTGCAGCCTTCGACCTCTCCGGGCTTGTTTCCAGCTGTGTTACATGGAGTCCAAGCTGATTTAAGGATTCTAGCTGGTAAGAGAATGCAATTAGTTTAATCCCACATCATTATGCAATGTGGTATGCAATGAAGGGGATGCATGAAAGCACTGACTCTTCTGCCAGGCCACACTTTCAGAATCATTTCACCTACAAAAGAGGATCTTGAGCTCTGCAGCAATGGAAAGCACAAGTTTACTGTTCAACACAAGTCAGCGCATAGACCCTAGTCTAGCCCTTATCTCCACCAGGTACAGCACACACCTAGGAGGAGGCAATAAATTAGATTCACGACCAATGCTAATTCAGGCACCATTAGCTCAAAAGTTATGCCATATTCTCCTGCTCCACCTTCAGGATGAGGTCTCAAGCCATCACTGAGGCAGACTGTACACAAAGAGGAAAGTTGTTGTCTGATTGCTTAGAAAACTTCCCACGAGAAATGTCTTCTTCAAGGAGAAAGAGGGTTTCTCAGGGGAATTTGCAGGCATAGCAGCATACCCCGTCCAGCATGGGTATCCTCTATCTACCACAAAAGCCTGGTTTGCTACTGTCTTGATCATTGTGTAGTGATCTGTACCCGCGTAAAATGAGCATAAAATGCTGTTTTCTTCTAGTTCAGTAGCATTGTTACACTCACTTTACACCACGGTAAACAATTACACACATTGCAATACAGTGAAAGTCAGGTTTGAAAGGCATTACTTTTTACCTGTCCTTTGCCATTTCTCAGCAGAACACAAGTATAAAAATGTTGCCAACCGCCTCCAGTAAGAGTCACTTGGCTCCATCTGAGAATTTCAAAGCATTTTGCAATCAATTCCCTCCACATTCACACAAAACAAAAAAACCCCATATTATTATATAGGCAAGCAAATCGAGCCATAAAAAAGTTACCTAAGGTCAAGGATAAGTCAATTGAAGAAACTCGTATGTCTCCAATCCCCTGCCCTAACCCTTAAGCCACACCCGCACTTTGTAATAGCATTGTCAGTAAAGGCCCTCATTTCATTTTCTATGTACTGCAGTTGCTCCATCTCTCCTTTTCCTTTTCCCTGGGCCCTAGAAGAAGAGACATTAATCCTCCTCTGATACAAACGTCTGTTTTTCTGACATGCTGATGTTCGTATAGATGTGGTTTTGCACCTCTTCTTCGCTTTTCCTCCCAGTGGGTAAAGCTTAAGGTGTCTTTATGGTGAACGAAAGGGTAAACACAAAAGCAGAAAGAAATAAGAAAGATGAAAAAGAGCAAGATAAGCAACAGCAAGCGGTTCCACAATTCTCCTCAACAGATGACGCTGTGCCGTGACAAATCAGGCTTGTATAGATTCTGTCATAAGCTAACAAAAAGACAATACAACTTTCAAAGGTCAACCCTGTTTTCAAAACACTGCATTAAAACAAGATGTTGCCTTTAATTGCTTTTTTTGGCCAACAACTATGTACTTCTTCCCTTTTTCAAATGCTGACATGAGTCAAGCACTTGTGAAACACGGTTGCCACTCAAGGATTTCTTAGGGCAATCAAATTCCATAGAAAATACAAATACCAGTAAGGATAGCAGCAGCACTTCTTTTATGAGATGGTGCCATTTATCTGATACAGGGGCCAATCGGACCATGTTTTCCTCAAAGAAACCAGCTGAAATCCCCAATCCTTTTCAGAGAAAAGGTCAGGCTCAGCTTTCAGACATGCTTATATTCAGCTGCATGTGAATTAAGAACTTACCAATGCATAATTACCCCTCCATAGGTGCCTTCCCAGCAGGTACTTCTTTTTAAATCACATTAATTATTAGGGCCAAGTGTGGCACTAGCTAATCATATCACAGGTTATATAATTTTATCACAAAAGTCCTCTCTAAGAACATCGCATACATGCTTAGAAGTGATTTTAAAAGTGTAATTCCAATGTTGTAGCAGTAAATGCAGACTAAAACAGGTTTAAGTATTTTCTGTATGTTCCACAGGAACTCATCTTAGAATTTCCTCCTCTAAGAGACTTAGCAGACAACCATTTTTCTTTCCTCAGTGCCATTTGTTGCAGTAAACTAGCACTTGTTTATCTGAACTGCTACATGTGCATAATGAAGACGTGATTACCTATGTCCTGTAAGTTCCTTTCTCTCTCCCTCTTCCACCAACCTGCCAGCATCAGGAAATTCACAGCATAACAATTATGACACTTAGCATCAAAAGCATGTTGCTATGACCCTACTATTTTCTTCAGATACAGTGAACATTTACAAGTCAACCCTTTGCAAGACAGAAAGCTGACTGGATCTCAGCATAAAAAAACTACCATGTTGTGATGCACGTGCAATCAGCTATACAGGGACTTAAACTAAAAGTGGTCTTATTATGCAAACAGTAGTCTCTGGTATGCAAATAAATACAAACAAAGCAAAACACAGAACTCTTGAATAATATCAGCTGCTGCTGGCAGTCAAGAAATCATTTCTTATAATCACCTAAAAACAAACAAGACCCCCCCTGTTTTAAACATGATTGTCATATATACACCTAAAGGGATCACAGATATGACAGGAATGCATTTAAAATCCAAATGTCTACACCCATTTCTTTAACAAATGGTGGCCTTCTACAAGTAGACATTCTAATTAATCTATCTATCTTGTAACTGAGCCATCACCACCAGCACAGCTACGTACTTGCACTAGGGTTACAGAATTTAATTGCATAAACCAGTTTACAAAAGCAGAGTAACCTAACATACACACGAGTAAACTTTAAGCAGAGGACAAATGCAAAGGACAGAAAAAGAAAGGAAGCTGCGGTTTTTGAAGCATTATTAGCAGCCTCCACTTACTTTTCCCCCTGCCCCGCTACTAAAATAAGGAAGAATAGAAGAGAAATGCAGGTAGTTTTGAGAACAGCCAGGAGTCAGTACTGCAGAAGAGACTCTAGCTTCCCTTTTGTTTTAGAGTTCTTGCGGCAGCTATACTGAATCTGCATTACAATGCTTTGCCTCTGGGCAGCAGCAATACCATAGTATACTACGGTTAACTATAAATGTTTAATCACTGCCTATGATCTCAGCACAGTCCACCAGTTTCATTTTGTGAGCATGGGCCAAGCTGTGCAGAAATATCCTAAATCAAGGTTTAACAGCATCAGTTAGAAATTACTCTGGCTGTGAATCCTCTTATCTCCTCTTATTCATACTACCCAGCTCTGAAGGCAGACTGCTTTTCCAGCACAACCGTTAAACCTAAAGATGCACCCCACAATGCAGAGCACGTAGACAAGCAAATTAACTCCCAGTCACATTAATGTTATCTAGACCTCAGTGATATCCACACTCCTACAAGCTACAAAGCCAGCTGTCTGTTCTCTGTGAAGCTGAAAAGTCATAGTAGGACCCAGAAAAAGTGAGAAAATGAGATGATCAAGTTCATTTCAATAATGCTGTTTTGCATAAAAAGAGGCTTTTTGGTAAGTAACTAAAGAAGAGATTTTCTTCTTCACTGGAAGAAAAAGAAAAAACAGGAAACAAACAAGGCAGGATATAATAGGAAGGTCCATTACATGATATGTTACACTGAATTTTCAGGCCCCCAGGGCATAAATAGTCTAAAGATGTAACAAACTGACATTCAGCATCCTGTAGGCTAATTATGAGCAACTGCACTAGTAATCCTGAGTGAACTATTCACCTTCTTCATTGACAGAAATGCACTGGCGTAACCTGACTTTAATAATGGACTGGTATCTCCAACATTGTGGTTTAATGAGTTCTGATTTGATATTAGTAACAGCTTGCCCCATATTAGTGTACTGGTGATGGCCTCCTACAGTTTCTCTTTGAAAAGAAACTAAATTAGGATCATAGAACAACAGATTTTGTAAACGCTAGTGAATAATCTAAAAGACAGGCATTGATCTATAATGAGTATATAGGACATTAATACAAGGATAATTTTGTGGCTCAAAAGTTGAATAATCAAGTCTGTGCCTGTGAAATCTGTGCCAGGTATTAACATGTGTCTATATTTTAGACAGTTAACTAGATGGGTAAATAAATAACTATTTCTTCATGCAAGTACCTTCTTTTTGCAAAACTACATAACCCTTCACCAGGTAATGCTTTTTTCTTGGTACTCCAGTGGATGATTCTGCTGTGCACACGTGCATTTTGTGCATTTCTTTTAGTAGTCATTTAGTTGTTTTACCTGCATTTGGAGGAGATACCATTGAACAACTATTGCACAATATTTGGAAAATCACTGCATTGTAAAGCCCCACTGCTTCAACTGAGGTTAAAATGTACTTTTCAGAAGTGTCTTTTTAAATGAAGGGCCAATGTTGCTCCCCCAAACAAGTACCACAGTCATGCTCAGCTGCTCTCAGACAGAAAATTTCTTTTTTCTAAAGAATGTTTTGTGATTCTTTGGCTACATATTTTTTCCCATTCTAGCAAAATGGAGTTGCAAGAGGTTGTCCTGGAAGAGGGCAGAAGGATCCTTTCTAAGCCAGTCAGAGTAAGCCACTCAGATATTCCATAAGTAGAACTACTAACTTAAATAAAGGTCTCTCCCACACTCTGCAGGCCTCGTATTGGTTTACTCCACTCATTTTTATCTGACATTCCACAAAACAGTTTTGAGATTTGTACATTTCCCTTTGCCTATTGCTTTAGTAATGTGCATCTTCCCTTCAAAATTAYACAAAACTGCTTGGATACAGGCCTTCTCGGATCTCTTTCATTTTCAAAGAGAACAAAAAAAAAAAAGATCTTTGGGGAGCCAGTAAGAAAACCTTACAGTGTTTGTCTGCTGTCAAACATTATGCATCCTGTATAACAGGTCAAGCTTTTAATTTACTTCTGCTCTCTGCTCACTGTAACAAGGCAAAAAGATAGGGGCCCAGATCCCAGCTGCAAAAACACGGGATGCATTTTGGAAGCCCACTCTTCTCACCTGATCCCTCCACTGAAAGCAAGGGGCATGCCTATTTTGATATTGTTGTCGTGAAGTGCTCATTAAATTATTGCTCATAGCAGGGGGCAAGGATACTTTTGACTAAATTTGTTAGCCAGACTCCTGCAGTGACGCTCCTCTGGATTCCCCAGCAGGCGTCTCTTTGAAGTGCTTATAATAAATGGAATACAACTGGGAGAAATCAGAAAGGGCAATGTTGACAACTGTCATAGCAGGTTACAGCTTGAATGGCAACTGAGCAGAAGGTCTCTTTCTCTGTCTCTCTCATACCTCAGATCTCCTTAGCGTCATTTCTGGTAGGCATCCAACCTCCATTAGCAAGAGATTCTGGAAAATTGCATTTCTCCCTAAATTCTCTCTCTCTGCTGTAAACTTAATGCACTGTTCCAGGCCACCAGGTCTTCTAGATGAAATGGTTTTGCAACTGTAACAGCATATCCACTATGATAGGCAAAGTGCCAAGATATAATTGGTGATACATAATAGAAATTACAAGCAATATTAATGGAGGATATATTTCAAGGAAAGACCCATTTTCATTCCAGAAGCATTTTTATGCCATTATATAAAGGGCAAAAAAGTTAATGCTACTAAATATGGTATAATTCCTCAGCAACCATTTTTATCTGATGAATGCTGTATATTTATGCTGTACCGCAAATTGCCTCATCAATTATCTCATTTCATCAGCACTAGAAAATTCAAAATAAATGACAACTTTAAAATACCCACTAACAGCTGATAGCTTTACATACTACTTAATATATTGTGAAAGCACAAATGTTTTTTAAATAAAACTTTATTATGTACTAACATATACATGCATACTACTTTAGTTGGTAATAATAACTGTAAGTTCCCCTGAAATCAGGAAAATTATCTCTCGCCACTGTTCTAAGGGTTCCAATATCTAATAATGTTTTCAGCTCTTGTTAATATGTTGCTTTGCAAAATCAACCTCTAAGGTTAGGGCTTAAAACCCCAAGAGAAAGTTAAGATACCTAACAAAAGCTGTTTGAAGGCTAAACATAAGAATCAACAAAAGCAAAGAAACACAGCTTAAAAAAAAAAAACAAACCAGATTTCCCACACAAAAAAATCACGGTCTAGTAAGGTGAAAGGCAAAAGACGCATGATTTTGAGTTCTCACTATTTCAAATCAGTCTAGAAAATTCCTGTTATAGCAGAGGCTGATGCTACACAATCCAATAGACTTTTACAAATCCTAATTTCCATGATTCTACCAAAAATGCCCACCGAGTTAGTGGGAATTAAAGCACCTCCAACTGAAGGGTGCTAAAATGTAAGTTAACACTCTGAGCAATAGCAACTCATTGTGTTCGTGTTCTGAATGATAATTCAGTGCATGTGTGAGACAAGCCTGAGGCCTAACCAGGACTTCCCACGGAGAGAGGAGGAACAGGCAGCACGGTATGAGCCCCACAGCAACACTTTCAAGTGCTGCATTTCAAAAATAAATCTCAGACTATGCATGGTAGAGAGGACACAGGGACAGAAGCATTAATTAATCCTCCACAGAACAATTTTAAGTTTTCATTTTTCAAAAACTTTCTGAAATCCATCATTTATAGAGTAACTGAAGAACATGAATAAAGCATATCAGTAAACACAAACATAGTGATGAAAGCAGAGCACTGCTAAACTGTGCAAGAGATTGTGCCAAATTTGAAGAGAAATAGCAGTTTCAATAGTTTCCACAAGAACGAATAATGACAAACTATCTGGGGGACTCAAATTTTACTCAACATACGCAAACACGGAGAAGATGATCTTCTTGGACACTGAGGAAATGATTTGAAATAAGATGTCACATATTCTTTGAAGTCACTCCTCCTAATACAGCATTGGGTTAATGTCACTGGCCTTAAAGTTAGCTGTCGTATTATTTAATTGCAAATTCCAAGCTAACCTAAGTTTTCCTATCATGTTCCTGTCCATCAAACCAGCATAATAGCTATTTTAAGGTTGGCCATGTGTGGGAGATCACTGATGCTGAAAAAAATCGCATCACTGAAATATTTGTCTAATTAATTCTCAAAACAGATTGAAACATAACACAAAACAAAAAGTGCAACTGTACAGTTATAAAGCAATGTCACTTCTCATCTTGGCTAGGGACCAGGGACTATAACTTCTACACTTGTATAGCTTCTCAGTATGCACCAACACATCTCTCCTCCATGACCACAACTCCATTCTCCAGTCATTTGTACTGCGGACAGATACTAACTTATGCACTTGGCGGACCAGGACTTGGAGGCACATTCCAAAATTTCCCCACTTGCTTTTGACACAGTGTTATGCTATCTCAAACACTGGCAGAGGTAAAAGACTCAGTACTCAAATACATAGAAGTTACTGTAAGAGAGAGAACTTGGAAGTTAAAAGGACTCTGACTTTGGCTGTAGGTGATATTGGACTCATACACAATCGTCTTTCCAAAATCTGATTCAACATAATTGCCTTCAGATTCCCTTAAAGCAATAAAGACATGCTATTTCTCTACCTGCACAACAAAAAATTCCATAAACATGACTAAGAAAAATGGTTGAAAAGAGACTCAGATTATTTACCCCAGCAAGATGCTAGTCAGGCTAGACACTGACTATCCATACTGTCTCAGAGTATGGTCGTGAACGGCTCTATAAGCAAGCAGTTTGCTGTAAAATCTGTTGACTACATTGATACTTGTTTTATAAGCAGCTCCTTAAATCTCGTATTCCATTCCAAAATGTTTGCCCAAACAGAACAAGAAAATTACTAAGATATTCCTTCTATTTTTGCCCACCATAAAAAGTAAGATCACACTAAGACTTAGCTGATTCCAAAGCTAGCCCTTCATTTTTCTTTTCCAGAAGAAAAAGGAAAAAAAAAACAACCTGTATTTTAGTAACAGCTATTCAAATATCAGGATACGAAATGTAGATTTTCCAAATTTGAAATTTTAGTGATTCTTTTTTTACATTAAAAATGTATACCACTGAAGTAGAACCTAAAATCAGCTACCAGCAAAAACTTATCCGAAAAAGTAATATAAAATTGGTACAAAGGAAATTAAAATCATCTTTATAAATAGCAGCAATACCTTAAAAAGGACTCACGTGATTATTTGTTTTCTTATATTTTAAGCTTTTTGCATTGCAAAGGTATAGTCACAACCACTTTAGTAACAGTGTCAATGGTTTAAGATGTCAGCATCCCACAGAAGTGCTAGCAGAAGGAATTGTCTGAATAACCCTTAATCAATTTAAGTAGAAAACCTTCCAAAACACCTCCTCTGGTCTTTTAAATTAAGCTGGCTGGCTGTGTACTGTAGCACTAAGAATCACAGAAATTCCTATAGGTGAAAGTGGCAACTCTCAAGATGTGCATGGTAACAAAGACCAAAAAATAAAATATTTCTAAAAAAGAGAGAAAGAGAGGATAGAGTAGAGTAAGGTTGCTTTTACTGCAGCAATGATTTGGAAGGCTGCAACATGCATGAAAATCAAAATAGTTGCTCTAATGCAAGCTAAGGATTGATCTTCTATAGCAAACAATAGGAATTTTTGAGAAGCTGGCATTTACGTAATTAAAACTCGCCAAAAATTTAAAATGACAAATCTAGCTCTAGTTTTCAAACCCTTGTCTAACTTTAGGGAATCTTTATATCAGCATGCACCAAAAAGTATTTCACTGCCTTTAGCTGAGTAACTAAGTGATCTGTGCAAGGTAAACAGTTTGCTGTTGGATTTGTTCCCCTTTTCCAATTAGCTTGAAGTTGTTTGTGCAATTTGGCCTTGCCAACAGGTAGCTACTGGAGATGCCCTGAATTTTGAGTTAGTATGAAATTAATCACTTGCAAATACTATCCATATATATATGATCTCTATCATTTTATGAATATTTACCTTTTAAATAAAGATTTTACCTATTTTAAGTATTTATCCAGTTCTCTCAGCATCAGCCGGAGTTACATCAGGGAGCTAAGTCCAACAGGCAGTTGGACTAGATGATCATTGTGGGTCTCTTCCAGCTGAACTATTGTAGTCTATAATGTTTATTTTAAAATAATAGAGGCATTAATAATCATTATTGCAGACACAGCAATAATAATGTTGATCACTGAGCATACAGAATAGGTGCTTGTCATACAAGATTATCAAATTCCAATTTTGCATGCACCAAGATTTAGAAATTGAAGCATATACATACGCTATTGCCAAATAGGATGAAACATCTTAGAAAGTTTAGCTCTGGCATTTTTATTTGGCTCTCAGACTAATATCCAGAAATTATATAATAATCAATCCTTGTGCTGCACTTGTGTTCAGACACACTGCATATTCAAAGGCAAAAGAAAATATATGTTGGAAGTAAAATGTTTATTTGCAGGCTATGCTGGAAGCTGAAGTGTTTTTTGTACCTTAACAGGTAAACAAAATACATTTTTATGGTAAAAGGTAGGTGTCTTGGTACAAAACTTCAATTTAAAAAATGTCTTCCCAGATGCTGTCAAACCCTGGAATTGTCCATGTTACATAGCTGTGGCAGAACCCTCATTTTAGAGATCATTAGTTATTCCCAGATCTTACCCCAATTTGATTATTTAGGGACTTACTTGCTAGGTTTTGGGACAACATACTAGAACTTTGCTTTTCTCTTACTCATTACTAAGCTGCCTGAGTACTCATTTTAGTAACAATATGCACTGAGACTGAAATACAATGCATTATTTTCTATCAAGTCCTGTGAAGACAAACTTGAGATTTAAGGATAATACCGCTGTTCTGAAAGGTACAACATCGTTGTTGATTGTGCTGTTAGATGTTTATTTTCTTCATCAGACTTTAGAGATTGAATCACTCACTGGATGAAACGGCACATGAGTTTCATAGTAAGGAGAGCTATAAAAATAGTCTAAGCTAGAATTTGAATGCAAGGCATTAAAAATGTATATGTTGTTCTATATAATGCAAATACACATTAATCTTCATGAACACTATCCTTTTATCTGTAAAAAACAAACTGATCAATGGGATACAAATGGAAAAGTGTTTTTGACTTTGGAAAAGGAAAAAAAAAAAGTAAGATTTGTCCTCATTCTGATGCAAGAATAAAGCTCTCTTGTTAAAAAACCCCATAATAATGATTCCTATTTGTATCATACTTAAAAAGACTATATTTCTCCTTTCTGTTTCACAACAGTAAAAAAGGACTAATTCTTATTTTTAATATTCTCATTTGACTAAATTAGAGGATTATCTGAAAAACCCAGATAAGATACAGCTAGTTCAATTTGTTCAATAGAAACGTGCTTAAAAAAAAAAAAAAAAATCTTTCTCTCATAAATCTTAATAGTGAAATATATAAGGAAGAGAAAAAGTAAGAATCTGTTTTACTTCGCAGATGTGAAATTAATTACAGAGATAAGCGAGTTACCAAGGGTTATTCAAAATCTTTAAAGAAGTTAGCGACTGAACACCAGATCTCAGCCCAGTGCTTTATCAGCATATCGTTTTTATGAGTTGCACAACGTCAGATCTATTACACTATTCAAAATACACATATTTACAGCCTCCTCAAAATACACATCCTGTTCTACTGGGAAACAAACAAACAAACAATCCACAAGTAAATACCATGAGAAAGAAGAATAATTTTTCTTTACAAATCATCAACACGTAATCTTTCTTCTCGTCAGAAATTTGTATGCTATCAACACAATTTTGACCACAGAACCATGCATGGACATTCTTACAAATGAAGTACTATTCAAGAAATCCTACTTTCTTATTCAAAATACTGGATGTAAGCTCTCTCAGAGCTTATGGGATGCATTTTAGACACACGGATAGAATCAGGGGATTAAACACAAAACTTACACTGGCATTGGTGATACAGCAAGGAAGTACTATACTGGGCAAAAGTATACCAATTCATAAAGGATGAAGCTCATAAAGGATGGCAAGGCCTCTTTGTCACTCAAATATATGCGAGCTTGAGGCATATTTAACTCCATATCACATTAGCAAGATACAGCTCTTTTACTGATCCTCATCACTGGACACACATCCCCTTGGTTGTCCATGACAGGCCTTTTGCTTTCAGCACTACTGTACATTTGATCTCTGTTACTTAATGGATAACAAAAGATCATGCTAAAATAACCAAACAAGGTCAGTGATGACTTTTATTTGAACCTTTCTATGTGTATACACTGCCTAAGCCCACCAGCTGTATAGCAGCAGGATTTGCTTCCAGATGGATCAAGGGCGAGAGTATCAGTTGCGCTCCGGGATCCCTGTCAATTGGGATCAAATCCATAGGTCAAGGAAAAGAAATCTTGGCTGTTCAGAAGCATCTGAGGGGAGTTTGCTGGTCCTGAGAGAACTATGTCTAGCAGGCTATAGCAAGCAAAGCCTGGTGAAGTATTATGGTTTAGCTACAGTTAAGTTCTCTTTTCAAGTGAAAATACAATAAAAACAAACCCCAAATCCAGACATAAAAATGTCTCACACAGCTAACATTGGACCTGCATTCAGAAATAGTTTCACCCTGCACTTCTGCAGCATTTCTATTAGCATGATCCCTTGCCATGGGACAGCAGGTGCTTGGTGCAGGAACTCCTGGATAGGTTTCATCCTTTGAATAGAGGTTCTGCACCCATTTTCAGTTACAGGAATTCAGTGTATGACAAGGGGAAAATGGTTAAGAAATTATAGTATGCCTGCTTAATAACAGCTACTCCAAAACATGAAGAAAAAGCTGCAAATCTGAACTTAAATCTTCCATGTGGAAGCATGCTGCTTTATCACTGAATCACTAGTTTAGTTTCCCTTTTAATGAATTCACTTCTGAGACTCTGAGAATAAAGATACACATATCGAATGCACTGTTCTCCCTTTATTAAGCAAAAAAGATCTTGCTTCAGCCTTAATTGTATTTTCTTCAAACAGCAGGAAGAAATAATTCAAACCAAAGCAAATCCAAATATTCTTTAACCCCAAAATTAAGAGTTCAAAATCCAGGCAAAACATTTTAGTGTTGATTGGTGATCTGCTGCAACTGCAACCACAAACTGCCTTCACAAAGACATAGGAAAAAAAAAAATCCAATTTAATATACAGCAGTTAAAACATACCTGAAGAATACTAAACTAAATTAAAATAAAGCACTAGGAAAAAAACCTATTTGTTTATCCACTTCAGGCCTTTTTAAATCAAACTTGTTCTTATTATGAAGAGGAATGCCTTCTAACATAAACCCATGCAGTACTTTCATTGGTACAATAGTACAGGTAAAGCATTAAAAATCAGTAGAAAGGAATTTTCTTCCTGAGAGGAACACAATAGGATACAGCTTTACATCTTATGAATGGGTATTTCTTTGTTCTGAGGGAGAATGAAGCTGAAGGGAAAACCAAAACAAAACAAAGCCAAAAAAAAACCACCAAAACCCTGCACAGCTCTCAGTGCATTTTGAGGTGCAAATCCCCAGGAGACATATTACCACTGTGGTGTAAACTATACCACAGTTGCTACCGCTCACATTTTCACATAATAGTGTATCCATTATATCAGTCCATTAAGGACTGCCCCATCTAGTAGATGCTGAGTAAGCACTTCAGCAAATAGCTCCCATGTGCTGCCTGTGGCTATACTGCTAGCAAAAGCAAAGCTGGCTTGCTTCAAGCTATTTGGGAATGTCTACTTCAGCTGCAGTATCGCCACGGAGGTGGCCTGCCACAGTACACAGTTGCTAGACAAGCACTAAGTGGACAGGCAGATCTGGGATCTGACCCGGTTAGCAGCAAAAAGGAGTGAATACTACCTTGGCTCTGAAGAGGACAGAGGGACAGTCACACCAGAAGAAGCTCCAGATACCTAACACTGACGTCTGATTTCCCTGATAATCCTTGAAAGCCACAAGTTTTGCGGTCAACATTTTCCACCATTACCTGTGTGGAGGCTGCTCACAAATGAAGAATGTAGGCTGGAAAAAACCACACTGAATTTCCATGACTATTTGAAGCATATCCTGTCCCTTCCCACTCTTACCTTCTCTCATGAACTCAGCTGAAGGGAACAGGAGGGGAGGACTACGGTCCTCTCTCCAAAAGGGTAAATGATGGATTCTTCAAGTTAGGTAGCACGATCTTGCCTGATCATGACTGGTTGCTTTTATCAGTTCATATATGACTAAAGAGCTATAGGATGATTTTTCTCTACTTATTTGAAGGAATATGTGCTTTAAAGACCCTGCCAGGCTATCCAGCACTGTAAAAATGAGTTAAGTTTCACTGAAGCCAATGAACATCCCACTTACTTAGCGGAAACTTCAGTTTCTACCACCTTCCTGGAACATTTTCATCCTGAGATGCCAAAGTGTGGAGAACCCAGTCCCACCACTGACTCAGTCAGGGACGAGAGACAGTGTCAGTACACATCCTGTAACAGATGGCTTCTGACTGCTTAAAAAAAATAAACAAGTAGGCGTTTCTATAGCTGTTTATCTTCTTTTCTCTCTCAGGCCTCATAGATGTAAAAGCAGCAGAGGAAAGTGGCAAGATGTCATCCCTGTTTCAACACCATGCAGAGGGAAAGCAGAAAATACAACTTTTTGGTATACTCATCAGTTTGAATGAAAAGCTGCACATTATTTATGAGATGTGTGAGAAACAATCCATTGTACTGAACAACGATAGTCAATCCTAGATATAAATTCTCCGCTGGTCGATAACCACTATACCCATTCCCTTAGCCATGAAAATGACCTGACAGAGCCATAAATTCACACATTGTCCATTTTTCACGGACAAGCTCCCCGCCCCAGACGGTCTGCAGTGCACCAGCCATGACATCGGTGTAAACATTCACTCATTCATTATTTTATGCTGACTGCTTTTCAGCTTCCTGACAAAGGACAGACAAGTAACAATGGTGATATAACCTGGGCCAGGTTCAAGACCCAAGCGCAGGCTGAATATAGGTTTCAGAGGTGGCACACTGTACTAGCACTTCCTATCCCAGCAGTACACTGGAACTCACTACATATGGATTTTCTTTTAACACAAAACTTCCATAAACCCATAAGGTTTCAATTTACACATGCATAAAACAAATTCTCTACCTACAAGTTTCTTTCAGAGAACCAAACAGAGTCTGAGAAAACTCAGTCTAAACTTACTGACAATCTTAATAATGCCTGGCATTGACCCAAAATCTTTCTGAAGAGCCTGACTGATAATTAGTGCATTTTCAATGATTTTCCCCTTTTGGGGCCAGTGTTCTAATGGGTTTTAGTGCTAGCAAATAGGTGCTAGGATTTGTTCCGTGCATTAACGTGCACAGAGTGTTAAGCTACTTATTTGTAATGATACTGTTCCTGTAGGAAAGCCTGCCTTGATTGTTAATGATACTTGAGGCTCTTAATCTTAAAACGGAGGGGGAGAGAAACTGCAGGGTGTGGCATAGTCTGCTACACAGCTTGTCATTTACTGAAAATAAAAACCTCACTTAATTCCATTGATAGCACTCAGAATATTATAATAGGCATTTAATTTCCTAAACAAATTGCATTTTAAGAAGCTGGAGCAATCTCTTAAATTACACTATTTTCATTGTTTATATTTGTTGTTGTTGTTTTTTAAGCTAGGACTTATTCAAAAGTGATTTATTCGAAAAGAATAATTTGAAGAAACTTGCTCTTCTCTTCCACTACTCTCACATCAATTCATTCTCTTTTAAATTAGCAGCAGAAATAAAAAAAGAACAGTAATATCTTATTCCTCTTCCAGATTAAACCTTAAAGACTGCTGTATGATCAGTATTACTGCACTGCTGCCTAATAGTATATACTGTTGATACATTACTTTGTTTATTGACTATTTTAAAGTTTTACAACTTTTCATTCAGCCCAATGTGCCCTTGTTGTGAACTCACCTAAAGAATTACCAGGTTCAATAACCTAAATTATATTCATTAATACTATAACAGATATATGTAATAAAAAAGAAAAAGAACACAACCATTACCTTCACACAAGTAGTCCTATTGACTTCATTAAGACTGATTTTACAGAGCAGAAAACTGCCCAGACAATCAAGACTTCGAATATCCAAAATAAAATCCATATATGCACAATGTCAGACTTCTGAGCATCACAAACAATAATAAAAGTAAACTGGAAGAACAAGGCCTGTAATGCTTATTCACATGTAGCTATGGTCAAAAATGTTACGACATCCAGAAAAAAAAAGTATGAAATCTAGGCTGACTGGTAAAGTATCATAAAATAATGTCATGCCAGATTGCCCTGATGCTGTCAACCTTTTAAAAATTTCATTCCAATCTTCCCAAAATATTTGAAAATATAAATTGCAGGGGAAAAAAAAAAAAAGTTCTGTCTTAGCTATACAGTTTGGAATTCAAATAGAAAGTCAATTTGACAAATTCTCTGTAAAATATAAATTTCGAGTTTGTCACAATTCTGTTATAGAGTTGAGGCTGCATAGACATTGCAAGAAAGGTTCTGGATCCCTTGTAAGTATCAAGCGATTTAATATAGATATACACACACCATAAGAGATATCTGTGTGACCTGAGCTTGGCTCTTCCGTGGGAAGCACTATCTTTACCTTCTAGAGACAAAATGTCAGTTAATATACAAAGTATTATGTCACAAGAGAAGTAATTTGATGTTTGTAAATAGACACATGTATTTGTAGACATACATATATAAAAGGGAGTACTGTTGACTAAACAAAAACACAAAGTGGTAGAAAAGCCTCTAAGCATAACAGATGTGAACTCAGCTGATGGTGCAAAAGGTAAAAAGGACAGGACTCAGTACTGAAATAAGACACTGAAAGGAGGTCAAGCGACTTAGTGAATCAGCTGCTGACCTCATATCAAACTCAGTCCTAATCACAGCGAATGAAAATTGCTGTTCGTAGATGGCTGGAAATGGCTTTAAGCCACAAACCCATTCTGAACTTAATATACTATGCACAAAAACTGGAGAGCATGTTATCATCCCCTACCCAACTCCCTGAATTGTCTCGCTGCAAATTATATAAAATCATCTTGCATTTTCTTTCCCATTCATTGCCAGTCTATATCTAAATGAAGATATAATTACTTTTGTAATAAAATACATAAAATCCACTCTTAATTTAGTGCTTTAGAAATCATGTAAATACCTAAGGTAAATAACCCTGCTACTTCAAATACCTCTCAAAGAGTAGCCTGCCCTTATGAACTGCCTGGAGTGCACAGGGAGGTAGAAAGAGTTTGGTATTTTCTGTTCTGTTTCAACCTTAAAAAGGTCAGTTCCAGTGAGAGAATAACTCCGAGAAAATTTCCCTAAATCCAGCATTTATGGAAAGAGAGAAAGACAGACATCCACATGCATGCTGACTCTACAGTCCTATTCTTAGAATATTCATCTACCTGTACACTGCAATATGTTAAGGTCTCGTCAGAAGCACTTTTGGACCCAAGTAACTCACCTGTAGCTGTCATTACCCTAAATATTTCCTAACTGAGTGGCTATACAGTCACTATTCCCGAAGTGCATTACATATATAAGTTACTTCAAACCTGTTCCATGTATGCTGTCAAAATACCTGAATGCCACATGCTGAAAACACCTTCCAAGTTATCATGCTTGTTATTGGGATTGTCAGACATGGCTGGTTGCTCCTTATTAAGTCATGCACTGTACATAGCATCAAACTGGCTAACACAGGATTTGGATTTTTGAGGATAAATGCCAAGATAATACCCTGACACCATCCCAACCCACCATCCCAAAGTGTCAGGTGCAAATCCATTTATGAAAGAAAAAAATCCTTCAGTGGTCAGTTCCCCGGGGGAAACACGCAATCCCCCAAAACACTGGCACTGGCAGTAAGTCTGGCCCCATTCTCCACCTACATCTACCACAAACCCATTTGATGGTAAGGAAGAAAGAAAGTCACCAGATGTGGTGGTTGGTGTCTTGGTAACTAACTATCAGAGACAGTTATCCATACTGCTTGTAATCAGGCTAAAAGTTCCTGAGGCTTCGCCATCTGGAATTTTTTGCATAGCATCTCTAACAAGTTATTTTCTTTTTTTTTTTTTTTTTGACTATGACTAGACTTTAGCCAGCAACAGTTTGGAAGTAAGCCTGGCCATTCCTTTTCCTTCAGGTGAGCTCTACAAGCAATGCAAAATAAGGCTTTCTTTTCTTTTTCCCTTTTTTTTTTTTTTTCTCTAGAGCGAGCTGTATTAGAAAATAAGTTGGCAAAACAAATAAATTAACACGGAAAAAGCTCAAAATGTAATAGAAATAAGAAAAGACTACAGACAAATCTCTCTCCTGCCTGCTTTGTCTCTTCCTCATACTTTCCTCTCAGATCAGCTATCTTTCAATAGCTTGCCATATTGTGAAAAACTCCGTAGAAATGACTGTCCCTTAGGGAAGAAAACAGAAAAAAAACAGAGCAACCTTTCCCTCCATCCCTCCTACAACTTGGCTGCACCTCTGTTCCCTGCTCTGCCCAGCAAACTCCAGGTCTCTGTTGTGTGGCAAGTCCCATCCTTTGTCTTCACTTTCCTCTTCCCTCTCTCCTCCTACACAGTGTCCAGCTGCTCCCAGCAAAGGGGTAAACACTTTCTCCTTGCAGATACTCCACCTAAGCCAAAGTGGAGAGGCCAGATCAATGCAAAACTAGAGTCTTTCTCAAATACCCAGTTGCTACCTTTTTAAAGGAACATACTATGGTGAATTGCAACAAATAAATAAAATACAAATATTCTATTACAAGGACTTTTTCATGGAAATTTAGTCTGTCTAAGGACTTTTCCAGATTTTTATTTTTCTTTACAGTGCTTTTTACATCACCATTTCCTATAGTGACTTGGTCTAAATGAAGTTATATTGCTCTAAATCTCCTACTAAACATGGTATTAAATTCACAGATCTACAAGATTACATTCTATTAAGTTGTGGAGTCAATGAATTTCTTCTTTCTTTTTTTTTTTTTTTTTTGTTAACCTAATTTAATTCTTTGGGGGTTTTGACTTGTTTGTCTGTTTTTCTCAGATGTCCTTAAGCACATTTGTAGCACCAGTTTTGTACTGGCTAATTAAATATTTTTTTAATCAAGATGATCACAAAGCAATTGGACCAAGCATCTGAGATTTTCCATACATATGCGAATTGTGCTGTTCCAAATAAATTGTTGGTATCATCTACAGTATCAAGAACTCTGTACCATACACAAAGTACAGCAGATCCATTTCAGCTGTTGTCTTGTACAGTATAAACCATAGACAGAAATACATCCACAGACAGACTCTCACTGCTGGGTACTAGCCAGGGGCATTGAAGACACTTTGTACATCACCCTGCAGACCAGGACAACTTCATATTAGTGCAACGTACTATGAAAAGGGAGTTTCAGTCTATAATAATGAGTATTTTAACATATCTATGTAATAGTCAAGTTTACTAATTTAATCTCACTTTCCTTGGTGTAGTCAATTCGGTTCAATTAACCACTGCAATTGCATAGTATAAGTCTGAAAAGTGCCCTTTATTGGGTGATATCCTAAAATAACTGTTGGGTGTTGCTGTTGCTGCTGATTCAACATACACCATTTTCCATTAGTTAAATACCATAGCTAGCAAACAGATTCCAAAATTTAGATTTCATTATCCAAATTGTATTTTCATATGTGTGAGCTCTTTAAGAAACTATGCAATTCACTCCCCAACTAATTTTTTCTAGTAATGAATGCAACTGTCTGATAACAGAAGTAGCACTTTATAAAATTAGCCCATATCCCTCTGAAGCTCCTTCACACTGCCACTTTCCTAAATACTTAGATGAGTTTATCATCTGCTCTGGTGCACCCTCCTCAGGACTACCAAGCCAGTGAACATGTGCACTACTACAAATACTTAAAATATTGTCTGAATTTATGTTATTCCTGCATGTGACGGTGTCCTATCTCAAACTTGATTTAGCAGTTACTGCTATGAACTTCTTCATGACCGGAATTCCTTGGCCTGGTATTAAAAAACAAAACAAACAAAAAACCCCCCAAATTTCCCCCCCCCCAAAAAAAAAAACCCAAAATTCACCAGTTAAATAAGAAGATATTTTAACCTGTTTACCATAGGGATACTGTCTTTAATGTCAGTACACTTTAGCTCCAAACTTCAAACAGCTGATAACTATTCCTCTGCAGGAGACCCAATGTTTTCCTAGAAGGAGTAAATACAGTTTTCCAGCAAAACACCTCACAGAAATCTTTTGTTATTGTTGTTGTTTCAAAACAATTTAGTTGAATAAATAAAGTAGCTCTCATTCACAATATGCTGTATTTGATCAGGAAAATAAGAACACAGGGTTTTGGAAAGACAACAAGCTAGATGATAACTTTTATTAGTCTCTCATAACAGTCAATTTCTGTATACGTTGCCTTGCAAAGATTTGAAGGTACCTTAAATGAATTTGATAAACATCAGAAAAAGACACCCCAGAGGCTTTCAAAGCTAGCCAGGAAAAAAAACAAAATTATATCTAGAAATATCATAAAACATTTCTCAGCAAAATATTCATTTTCATTCTTCTCTGAAGATAGGGAAACTTTGATAAATTCAAATAAAACAGATTGAGCTTAAGGAATGAACACCAAATGCTTATCCATGCTATCTATCTTCTCTATCAGTTATCAGGAACTGCATTTTGGAAGATTAAAAAAGCCCTCCTTTCTCTCCTCCTCTCACATCTCAGACACACACACACACACACGACATCATCACATATGCACTCCTCTAGTAACTGTTTGAAGCAAGTAAAAATATCTAGCTAAAAACAGCAACACACAATTTCACATGTTTTTGGAGCCGAAGTTACACTTCATTACTAACCAAGAATTTTGAGTTTATTCAGAACTTCTGCATAAAAAGCTGGTGATCACCTAAAGTGTAATSCTAATCTGTAAATGACATTCATAAACAGCATAAAACACTTTTGCATTTTCAGTATGCCACAGGATTCACTATCAAATTTTCTGAACTTACAAGTCAATAGACACTCCTTCAATCTATCTGGTCCTTGCAGACTCAGCATGCTACTTGTAAGCCAAGCTGTTGTCCTTCTGGCTTCGTATATTGCTGCCAGCACTGAAGATTTGGCAGACAAAATTCCTCTCTCAGTAGACACAGCACAGCAGACTGGGGTGTGCTGGACATTCCCAGATTAACAGATACTTCAGATGGTAAATTAAGTGCAGCTCCGTGCTGCAGTACAATGCAGCATCAAGTCAATTTACTAGCTGTAGTGCATTCGTATCGTGTTCCTCAATGCTACCAGTTCTAGCTACATAGGCGGTGTATATAGGTCCTGTGGCCTTTACAAAAATTTGGTCTGAAAAGAGAATGTTATTAACATTCTGAAAGATGAATGAACTAGAAGACCATCCACTTTGTTCTGCCACAACTCCCCCAGCTTTACAGGGTTAACAATAGCATTCAGGGGAAAAAAAAAAAAGAAAAAGAAACAACAACAGCAACAAAAAAACCCAACCAAAAAAACCCCCAAAACCACAACAGCAAAGAAGAAAAACCACCACAAACAAAAAAAACCACTTTTAATATATAATTTTCTTTCTTCAAATGAAAGTTGCAAAAGCGATCATAAAAGAAACCAGAGGGCAGCATGTGATAAAAGTTCCATTCAATCTGTTTTTCAGAGTAAAGCTGTGCTTAAAATATAATTCTCCCTTGACTAACCACTTCCTTTCTAAGAAAAAAATTGAATGGGATGATAAGATGTCATTGCTTGCAACAGTAAAAAGGAACTGAACACAGAAAATCCAGAAGGTCTTCTCCAGCCTTAAGTTCCCCACATGCTGTAAATATGCATGTTGTCTTTTCTCCATATTCTGTTCTAAACTTGCCCCACGAACCAACTGTCATCCCTGATGCCTGCAGCTCCGTTACCAGGAGAAAACACCAACATTATCACTACGGATTTGCTACTGGATCAATTCTGTAGGTGTTGTAAATCAGCACAGCTTCAGTAACTTCAGGTAAGTGATGATGATTTACAACGCCCTGAGGATCTGGCCCTCTGTCCTTATTACTTCATTGATCTGCATATTCCTGCAATGTACAGCCGTCTTTTTTTCTAAATTACTTTTACTTCAACCCACCTGTTATAAGTCTGATGTGGATTTATACAGAGTTCATACCATACTTTCTGACTTATTTTTGAAGAAGCATTGCCCTGAATCTGTCCATGGTCCATAAATGATCTATATGGCTGACTGAATCAAGCCTGAGCTAGTAGCTGTCAGCAGGTATGAATTCAATTTTGCAAGACCAATCCATTAGTATCTAAACACTATTAATAGAGTGGAGAGGGAGAAGCACATTTTTTCTACCCCACGGAATAAGAGGCTGGCCACTTCTGGTAGGAAGGTATTTGATCAGGCCTGTCAGAGCCAGAAGACCATGGTGAATACCTTCTTATAATAATGAGTAGCTCATTCCCAAGAGAAGAGAAAGTTGGTGTTGGGAAGCATGTTTTATCATATTCCTTCAAGACATCACTGAAGCCAAGAAAGAGCCCAGCAGGATTCAAAGGAGGTTTAGATATTTATATGGATAACAAGACCATCAACTGCTACACTGGACAGTATACATTCTTTTTTGTAAGAAAATAAACTCTCGTATTTCAGTGCATAACCCTGCTACTAGAAATGTGGGATAGAAACAGGCTCAGTGGWAATGTTGCTACATTTCCGTTTTGGAGCTTTCCATAGTTCCCTTAATTTTGCTCTGACACTGTCTACTGTTAAAAAAGGACCCTGAGGGAATACCACTCTGATCCTTCATGGCATGGCCTGAAAATCGAGGAAGTCAGTCAGTGAATGAAAACCTAACTAACTGCTACATTTTATTTGCAAATTTATTTTTGAAAAATAAAGTGTTATGTTGATCCCAAGTTTAAAGTGAGGAACCAATAACCCACATCAAATTTATTATGTGGGCATTTAAACACTTCCAGAGTCCTTTGAAAGTAGCACTAACATGGAAGAAATAATTTAGATGGAGTAAGAAGGACCATTTCTTCTGCCTAAAACCTGATGTTTTTCTAAAAGCAAATGTCCTCAAAGCATTCTCTGCAGAAATAGGCAATGGTTATCTTTAACAAGTCAGCATTTTTTCAAATGTTACAATACTGTAGATCTGAAATGGTATTTTTCATAAACTTAAAATAGAATGAACTGAGACCTCACATACCATGCTTTATTAACAAGCCCAGGCTTTTACATAGCATGTCCAACCGTAGGAGATACTAAGGAGGGATGTAAGATTCCATACCCTAAATGAATGAATATTAACATCGACTTGGAGAAGGTTACGATTATATCAGGCTGAGAGCACTAAGGGAAAGAAAAAAATGTACTTTGGATAGGCTAAAGAAGGAGTCTTACTCAGTAGCAGCAGAGGTTTCCTGCACAGATCTAAGCGTTGGGCAGAGCGCAAGGAATGGGATTTGTCACTCCCAGTTTCACTGAAATAACTAGCTCTAAGAGAAGGAGAGTTAAAGGTGACCATACTGTAATTGAGCTAATTTTAATTGTACATATGAGTTACATACCTAGGGAATGGAAATCAACTGAGTGTACAATTTAAATAAAGCTCACACCTTGCTGATTTCTTAAGAGTTATTTCATCACAGGTCTAAGAGGTAAGGAAATACAACTTCTTAGTCTTCCCCTTCTCAAAATTTATTTTGGGCTACAAAAGGATATCTTACTCATCAAGTAAAATTCTCTTCAATAATAAAGAATACTGTAATAAATGCCTGCCTGCCTTCTGCAGGATCAGGATAAATTTTGAAGGGCCAGTAATTCATGCAAACATTTGCACATATCATTCTGCATCACTGCAGTGTTATTGCTAACCTCATAAATTGAAGTAAAAAAAGAAATACTAAACAAATTACTATGCTCTCCCATTTGCCTGTATGGAGCCATCAGTAAGATACTACTTTTAATAATTTTTCCTACAGTTTCTGGGAGAGAGAATAGTTTCTAAATGTTCTGATTTTCCCCTAAATATTTCCAACTTGATAGGTTTGCTGTTGCTATTCTTTCTATGTACTTACTGTACGTCAAGGAGAAATCTCATTATCATGTCTATTCCGAATGCTTATCTTCAGTCAAGCCACCCACCATTGCTCCTTCCATCCTTTAGAAAATAGCATTTCTTGGGAGTTAGTGACTGTTCTGTATACACACATGCACTGAGTTTGAATCTCCCACTGTGTTTCAGGAATGACTTCACTGAAATTGCATGGGTCTTCAGAGCATAAATATTAAGTGGATTTCAGTCGCAGCAATATCAAGACATTTGTTAGACTAAATGAGAGTGCATGAGGCAAATGAATGGGTGAGCCACTTAAAATTTCAGCCTAAGATTTCCATGCTGCAATCCCTCTTCCTGCCTCCTTTCTTCTCTCCTCCTATTCCAAAATCTTAACTAGCTTGTTTGTTACATCTTCAGTCTTACAAAAAAAAAATATTGCTACCTGATTCCCTTCTAG
This sequence comes from Phoebastria nigripes, assembly GCA_035582835.1. NCBI lineage: Eukaryota > Metazoa > Chordata > Aves > Procellariiformes > Diomedeidae > Phoebastria > Phoebastria nigripes. Next base: position 379,860 of record JAYKAV010002958.1, read on the forward strand.
CTACAATAATCCCATTTTCCTGCTACATTTCCTATCTCCTCAGCCCCAGGCTTCTTACCTGAAGTCACTACATACTCCACTAGTAAACAATCACTGCTCATCACTCACTGTGTATCACAAAGTCACTGCAGAAACTAATTAGGAACCTATAGCTGGCAGGAAGCAGTAACTGCTTTCTGCAGCTCCTTGCCCCAAAATAAGAGCCTACACAGAATATACCCTGCTAGTGAGCTGCTATGCAGTAAGTGCAATGTGCATTCACCGGTCAGTGCCGATTGCTTCTCAGTGATGACCGTTCACCATTGGGAGAAAAAGGTCACTGCCAGCCACCGACTGGCGACTGCTGTGTGCAGAAATGGGTCAGCAATGATCTCTTACCACAGGATAAGCAGTCATTGTGTGTCCAAATTTGAAAATGGCAAATACTGCAATAATGGCAGGTGGCACTGATGGGTTGCAGCATGGCAAATCCAGTTTGCAGCACCTGATCATCTTACTGCAGTGAAATATCTACTTTTCTCAGGATAGACATCACCATTGATAGTTAATATTAATCAGCTACTGCCAAAACCAGAACCAGGCTAGTACCAGTTAATGACAAGTAGTACCTGTTTTAAATACATGGAGTCCCCACTAACCACAGCTAAATAATTAACTCTTTTATAGCAATGCAGGTTTACCAGCCCTTCACCTCTTTTTATCATCTTATGATACCCCCATGCCTGAGTTTTTCTCTTATATTTTGCTACAATATCCTCCCACCCTATTTCTACTCTTTAGCAGTCCAACATAATTTTCCAGCTTCATATCTTTCTATCTGCAATAAGCACAATAGCTACATTTCCCAAGCCCTTATCTTCTTTTCTCCACCTACATATGGGTACCCAGCCTATGATCTCTCTAAAAGTTGTTCAGCAGATAAACTGGAGCAGCAGCCACAGCTAACTGCTGCCCAGGCAATGATTACTTGCTACCTCGCTGTCTTTTCCTTGCTTGCAAGCTTGAGAGGTGGTAGCCTTGGTTTATGGCAAGAACGAGGAAGGCTAAAGAAATGCCTTGATGTGTCACATAAAGTATTGGTTGCCAGGGGTTGGTTTAGATATGTAGTCTTTCCTAAGATTGGTTTCTTTAGAATCTAGATAATAATAGATGTGGTTGTTGTAGGGGTTTCTTTTTTTGCTTGTTTTTCAGGTTATATCACAGATTTTTGGCAAGGTCCTGTCTAAGCAGACTTACTTTAAAAAAAGAACTGGTAAAAAAAGATCTTAAGTCAGATCTTAAAGTTCTTGAAAAATGAATGCCCCAATTTCCGACTGTTTTGCATCTCACATAGTATGCTCTTATCCAGCATTTTTAATCCAAACATCTTATTGAGGTCATCAGCTTGATTCATATTTTACAGATGTAGAAAATGGACAATGAAGTGAATGGATGCTCAGTAAGATAGTTTCGGAGCCAGGAATGAGTAACAGTGCTTTGAATCCCTTTCCAGCGTACTGTGTGTGCAATAATAAAGAGCTGTGGAGATGGCTGTGAAACGACAGAATCACCTCAGTTCAAGTGATTATATAGAAAAGTTTGAAGAGAAGTGGAAAATCAGGCCCTGGATGAGACATAAAGCAAGAAGATAAACCAAATGTACCTTCCTCCTTTATTAACTTTCTTAATGAGGTTACCTCTGACTATCAGGAACTCTAACGAGACCAACAACCACCTATTTTAAATGCCAAGCAAATGCCTGTTAAGCAACAGACTCCCTCTTCGTAGGGCTGATGCTCTCAAATCCTAATAGTAACTGACAAGACTTCCCCATCTGGACTCTTTTTTTTTTTTACTTTGCATTTTGAGTATGTGACAAAGCGCTGTGCAAGGGATTGCCTTTACAAGCAGAGCTGTATGTTTTTTAAAACGGGTGAACAGCATTGTAATAACATATGTGGAAAGATCAAAATGCAATTTCTTTTTATTATTCCTATTATTGCATTCCCCTACACAATGGCAACCTCTTCAGAGACATCGTCTGCAACATAATATTGATTTAATGCGCCACTTCATATGCCTGCCACGTCCTCAGATTAAAGATTTAAATTAATATGACAAGTGAAACGCTAAGAAATTCAACAAATCACCAGATAGGCTTATCCACACAGGGTACATTTTATAGTAACAAAAACCCCAAACAAACAAAAAACCCTACCCCAGCAGCCACAGTGTAGGCGTAGGCCAGATTTAATTTGCTTGCTTGATCTGGAGATCTTTGAGCGCAAATTCATTATTCTCTTATTAACTATTATCATTATTGGAATTTATAAGGAACCTATAAACGTATTAAACTGGTCTTAAATGTTGCAATCTATTTATTGAACACACCAGCAATGAAAAATTAATTATTAAACAACCACCACAGGAAAACATCAGTGGCCTTGTCACCTCAGAGCTAGATTGATAGCATGTTACCTTCTGGAGTGTGGGGACCTGCAACACTCAAATATAAACCTTGGAAGGGTAATGCTGAGTATGTCACAGCGTAAGTCACATTTTTAATTTAATGTTTTATTAAATGTTAGATAGAATAAATTTATCCAGGCCTCATAGACTCTGTCTTAATAAATGAATTGGCACTCTTTCAGATGTAAAAAATGGTCACAGCTTCTCAAGGGCATCAGAAACCCTGAACATAAGACACCAGTAAATACAAAAAGCAAAGGCAGCATGGACAGTGATATATTTGCAAGCACTGCGGGTGAGCCAACACTTTCAAAATGCTGAGGCTAACAAAACAAGGGCAGTGAACTCCCAAAATGGGAAAAGCACCTGCAGTAAGAAGCTGTGCTTGAGTGCTGTTGCACAAACGTGTCCACTACTGAAAAAAAGTGGAAAGGGTGTGGGTTTATCACCCTCCTGCTACTATATTTCAGGATATGTTTGTACGTTTAAAATTTCATGAGCACTATTAATAATTTATTTTTCTCCTGTCCTTTAATTTTCTAAGGCTAGACTTTGAAAACAAAAGGCAGGAAGATGATATATTCTCTCCCTCCTCTGCAGTTATCTACAGCACGTTCACTTGCATTTCCCTGTAGAACTGCTGTCATTAGTAATATATAATTTGGCTAGGAAAAATGGTTACAAGTTCCTTAGTCAAAACCAATATGCCCCTGCCCTGGCACATCTCTCCAGAGACATCCTAAGATTTCCGCAAGCGGCTCCATTTTGAAAACATTTGGCTTGCATAAGGCAGGACAGCTCAACACTACCACTCAAGCAATGAAAGGCTTTCACAGCATAATCGAGCTGTACTATGTATTTCCACAGACACTAAACTAAATGATTGTAAATGACTGTTAAAACTGCCAGAAAAGTCCCCTTCCCCCCACTGTCGAATTAAAAAAAAAAAAATACTTAGCATGCTTTTTTTCCAGAACTCTAAAATGTTGGTGTTCAATAGCTATCCATCTCATGTTGCCACGTTACACTGTTAGCCAGCATAAGAGCAACAGGTTCCAATAAGCAACACGCAAAACCACAGAGAGCAGTGAGTTATGCTAAAAATGTCTTCTCCTGCAGTCTGTGCTTCTTGAATTCATGCACCTGGCATCCTCCTGCTGAATGCACAAGAGCGTTTGAACAAGAAGGTAAAGAGGAGGAGGACCCTGAAACTTTCTTTGAGCCTGGCATTTCTCCAGAAAGTCAGGAAGCAAATTCCCAGCATGTAAATAACATGAAGGAAAGTGAATAACAAAACAAAGTGCACGATTGTGCTTATAAGTTCTAAATACGCAATATTCTTGATCTAACTACGTGACACTTGCCACCCCACTTATGAGTCCTACAGCTGATGTGAGAGGAAATTAGAAGGACTTTATTCATCAAAAAATGAAATTCACATAGACATAGGGTTGCATGGAAACATAAGCAGTGAGATGAACTTGCTACCAGTAAAAATGACAAAAAACCAAAGTTGAGCTACGCTATATTTAATCCTATCTGTCTTTAGCTGACCCAAGGAAATATATTATAACCTCAGATGAGTAGTCACAGTTTATAACAGAAACTGCATATTTATATGGAAATTTTATTTTTGTATTCAAAATGTGAATGAAAAGGTATGAAACAAAAATGTCCTTTTTTCTCTTTCATTCTGTGAGGATAATAACTTAGACATTAGTGGGCTTTCCTGAAGTGTACAGCACTGGATCCAAGAACGGAAGCCAGTTTTGAAACTATTATATAGTATATATTTATATGAAGAATACACAGGGTTCAACAAATAAATGAGATTAATAATAACTTGAAGTTTAGTTTTGTACTAGTTTTGGCTGGGATAGAGTTAATTTTCTTCGTCGTAGCTAGTATGGGGCTATGTTTTGGATTTGTGCTGGAAACAGTCTTGATAACACAGAGATGTTTTTGTTACTGCTGAGCAGTGCTTACACAGAGTCAAGGCCTTTTCTGCTTCTCACACCACCCCACCAGCCAGTAGGCTGGGGGTGCACAAGAAGCTGGGAGGGGGCACAGCTGGGACAGCTGACCCCAACTGACCAAAGGGATATTCCATACCATATGACGTCATGCTCTGCAATAAAAGCTGGGGGAAGAAGGAGGAGTGGAGGGGATGTTCGGAGTGATGGTGTTTTACTTCCCAAGTAACCGTTACGCGTGATGGAGCCCTGCTTTCCTGGAGATGGCTGAACACCTGCCTGCCGATGGGAAGGAGTGAATGAATTCCTTGTTTTGCTTTGCTTGCGTGTACGGCTTTTGCTTTCCCTATTAAACTGTCTTTATCTCAACCCACGAGTTTTCTCACTTTTACCCTTCCAATTCACTTCCCCATCCCACCGCAGAGGGGGAATGAGCAAGCGGCTGTGTGGGGCTGAGCTGCCTGCTGGGGTTAAACCACAACCAGTTTTTAATTGTTCTGGTAACAGGTAAACCACCTTTTTTTTTCTTTTTTTTTTTATAATTGCCACTTTTGTTTCACAAGTGGTTTTCTTCTTTATACTTTACTACCAAATCACCTTTCTTTGGTGGTGGGAAGGAAGATAGACTCAGTTTTAAAGGAAGTTCTTTCAACAGAAATCCTTTTAGACACAGTTTCAGCTACTAAGGGAAATTTGTTGCTTTAGTACTTTCTGAGAAAGTACTGTGTTTTGACTGCATTTTTGAGGTACACTGCTTTGTAACTCAGGCATATAAAAATGTTAACACTTTTAAGCAAGAGTAAGCAAGCAAATAAATATGTTTAGTACGCATGTTATAAGAGAGCAAAAAATCAAGCACAGCATAAGTAGCTCAAAATGTTCCAGCTGCATCTAAACTTACCCTCTTGGAACATGATTCCATCTTCTGCCCAGTCCGTGTGCCCTGCTTTCTTTTGCAGGATTATCAGGACACTGAGAAGAAGGATATGGCAGATGTCCTTCTGTTGCCAAAATACGAAATTTGCATCCTGTTGGGAACGTGCTCCCTGACTTGGACATTTGCAGGGCTGGTATGTCCAGTGCTAGAGTTACATTCATACTGTCTGGCTCCTGCTCCAGAGTGAAGAGAAATTTGAAAGTGGTGGAATGAAAGGGCTTATCTCTTTATTCCAGAACAAAGAAAATAGTGACTGATTGCAGCAGTTGTTACCCAAGGATATACTCTCAATCAAATATATCTGAATACTCTCTCTATTAAAAAGACAAAAAAGTATGGGAAGTTAGGCAGGGGAAGGACTATAAAGTGATAGTTACAATAATAAGTAAATCTTAATCTTTTTCTAGTGCTTTAACATTTAGCACTTTTTCTAGAGTAAAGAGTAAAAATCTCAATATTCAGTAGTTATAAAGCTCACATTGCTAAATATGTGACACTGCAACATGTGTTAGTTCACTTTCTATTAAGAGGCAAAATTTATGAGCCTGTCTAAAGAAAACTATAGCCATCAGATATCAAATACAGCCTGTGCCTTTTCTGTAGCCAACCAAAAGATCACATATTCTTGTTGAATAGGATAAATGGCCATATAAATTTATTTCAATATTTTCAGGCAGAAGATAACTTGCCTAAATGTTTTTCTTGCCTGTTACTGAATAAAAGAACGCAAGCTGAAATTCGCACTTCTCCGCTAGTAAACAGGTATCCAGCTGAAGCCTTCTGTCCAGTAAGAACAAACAGACTTGTAATAACTGGCATAGGATGCTCAATTTCATCCACAATATAATATATACAGTACCATTATGTCTACAACAGCTGGCCCAGGCCAAAACTAAACCCAAATCTAAAATATGATGCAATTTAGGAGATCCACATACTGTCAAGAATGTATTGCTCTACTCCAACATAGTGTACTTCTATAAAAGTAGCCACAAGATACAGATTGATATCAGACTATCTGTACTATCAGTACTTAACGAATGGGAAACCCTGAATCTACAACCTATGACTCGCATATTAGCTTTACCAAAACTAAGGATATGAACTTTCAAAACTTTATCAACTGAGCCAATTGACAGTGAGTCAGCAAAGTGAAAGTCCATCAAAAAGAACAGCAAGTGAAATAATGGCTCTACCAATTTTAACAGAAGAATTTGCTTCCCATTTCTCCCCAAACCATGATACTTTTTTTATCAAGTGCACAATAATGACAGTATCTAACAGGAAATTTCTCAGAGATATATGGACCTCAGTAGATGATTATGTGTCAGATGTTTTTATCCTACACAACATAAGATAACAGATGGATAGGTGGATAGGTAGATAGATAGATACAAAGCATTAGTATATGTGTGCATGTATGTTCGTGCATGACTAGAAAGCTCCTTGGCAATCCCATTAAATGCCAAAAAGACTTCTAAATGGATGTTAAATACAAATTAAAAAATCGAAAGTCTGTGACATGTAGGATGTCTGTCCTTTAGTAACCTTTGGTTTTGAGGATGAAAAATTGAGATTTGCCATCCACTTGTGCAGTGACTAATGAGCTAATAAATTTACAGACAAATGAATGCAGAATTCTTGATTTCTCTTTAAAAAGATGCCTACAACCCAAATTAATTATTTTAATCAAAAACAGAACAGCCATAAATACTGTGAAAGGACTACATTTTCAAGAGCTCTACCCAACCCTTATGAACATAAATGAGACTGTTTACTGTGGTACCATTACTTGTGAGTATAAATACTTGCTCTTTTACTAAAGGCAAATGTTTTTTAAACAAATGAATTCCCAGAAGTTGTGTGTATTATAAATGCTTTCACACATGGAAATCATGGGGATTATAGATTATTCCATGTTATAGTAAGAAAGAATTATTATCCTTGGTGACTTTGGGCAGGTAATTTCATTCTTTCTCCCCTTTGCCTTCCTATTCTTCTCCTATGAATCCTATTTTTCGGGTAAGCTCTTTGAAGCAGGAATTATTTATATATGTACATTAGTACTCCAGTATTGACTGGGGGCTCCAGGAACAATTGTAATACAGATATAATAAATGTATGTATGGATATTCACCGTTGAAGGTGTCATACCTACACTACTGTTACGGTTACCTATGAAGATGCTACTTGGTTTGGAGTATGTGCTATACCAAGCAAACTGATCTCCCTTTTGTCAAAAAACTTCTACTCATTTCTAACAGTTTCTAAAGTTCACTATAGACTTACTTCATTTATAGTCCTTATCACTCTGTTCCTCCCTTTCTCCCTTCACTTGTCTCCTTTCTGCCCCTCTGCAACATATTGCTACTGGGGGAGGTATTCACACTGTCTAATTTTAGTCAACTAATTCAGGGCTCTGAATCACCCTCTAGGAGTGCCTACATCATAGAATATGACTATATATGGAATAGACATTTTTAAACTTAGGTGTTCTAATATGTACTTTCTTCAAATACCAAAAGTAGCTTGGCCTAGGTGGTGTTAATATTCCACTGTATAAAACACTGCCTGTCAACAGTAAGCAAATTTATGAAGTGTTGGGGTTGCAGATGATACTTTTTCACTAGCTTAGCACCTCACTTTCATTTTCTTTCACCTAGGTTTAACACAGTAAGCACACTATCTGTATGAAAGCATAAAAGAAAAAAATAAAAGATTAAATGCATATGGTATTTACCCATGGAATTTGCTAAAACATTAGTATAATTTAAAAAGCACATGGCTGCTCAATAAATTGCAGCATTTAGCCAAGGAGGCTGCAGCTGTGAGTAAGACAGTACATCAGTCCCATGCCTAACCACGTCCTGACCTTTCTTCTGAGACTGTCAACAAAGGTGCCAATTAGAGCAATGATTAGAGCAACGCATTTAGTGTGTGCTAAACACAACTGTTACTAAGGGGACAAAGATCATACATTTTCCTTAACACTGGATTCCTGATTGGCTCAACACAGATCTTCCACTGACAACTACTTTGGTAAGTCTCAAGATGAGAAGCAGGTAAGTGCACCACTCGCATACTTTTCTTTTGATCTCTTGGGACACAGAAAAGCTTATACTGTAAATGTCTGAATGATTTCCTGGTACATCGTTGATTTTGTTTAGTTTATCATCTCTCACACACAAATTAAGTGATCTAAGAATTTACTAAGTTCCTTTTATATCAGGATTTAATGTTAAAACTATTTGTTTCCACATATCACAACTAATTATGTCAGCCATAAATTATGCATCCTAATTCAACATATTGAGAGCTGCAAGCCAGGTATTCAAGATCAGCTTCTGAAAGCCTCCCCTTCAACCAAGCCATAAGAAAAGGCTTGATCAACATATGTATCAACTATCAATTTATTCAGTTAAAGAATGTTAAATGTGATAAGGTGAAGTTGCAAAATGAATGCATGTAATTTAGGCAAAACTGATAGAGGCAAGATGAAAACAATGTATAGTTGGATATGGACTGTCCACAGCATAAAAAAGCAGTGGGCTGTGTACTAATGGTAGGGAAAAGACTATGGGATTATATTATAACATTAAGCTTTATCTTGGAGTTCCATTAATAGGAAACATGTCGGTGATCTCATAGACAATATAATATAAAGACCACAAATCTATTTTAAGTGTACAGGAAAATGTTTAGCCTACAGGCATACAAAGAATGATTTTGAAAGAAATAAGGCATTTCTATCCATGTTTCTTTAAATTTACAAAAAATGTACATCTAGCAATTACTATTAATTCCTATTTATCAAAAGTTTAATTAAAATGAGTGGAATTAGTTTTACTCAACACAACATTGTTTTTCCTTCCTAATCGGATCTGCTTTCCACCACAGTAATTACTAGGAATTGACCATCTAGGGAGAACCACAAGGATATGGAAAGATGCAAGATCTGTCCAAGCAGGTTTTAAGTASAAGAAGTATTTAAAATTGAATCTGTATAAATGCATACAGACCAACAGTCATGATAGGGCTACTTACTTGGATTTACCAATTCTTGGGAGGTGGGAAGAACTTATATAACATACCCTATTTTAAAACTCACATTTCTCAGTTAATGTTATGGACAAACTTCAAACATTTGGCTAAAATTTACAAGGCAGTTCAGAGATGTTTGCATACAAACTAACTACTGCTTCATTAAAATTCTTCTTTTACAGTTAGGCATAGGATGAAAATGTTTCTTTACCAGTCATCTCCTTTGTAAATTAAGTACTATGGCATTTTTTTTTTCCCTTTGGTGAGAAAAAAATTATATTGTACAATAGAAAGCTATGATGTAACATTGACACTATTATCAACACTTCTGGCTGTACTCTAAATCTTTAAATTGCTTTCCTAAAATAAGTCTGGGACAAAAAATTCCAGTACCTTGAATATACACATACTTTTGAAGTTATAAAAAGAAGTAAATTGAATTGAWATATTTTTACATTTTAAGGAAAAAGACAGTACAAACGTTATTACTTTGCTATTTTGGGTTGTTCTTTTTTTCCCCTCCTCCTGTAGCCCTAACTTACTATTGCATGAGTGGCACTGTGTTGTACCTGCTCAATGGAATATGAAATGAAATCTAAAACTTAAAGGCCAATCTGATTTCACTGTTCAAAATCAGTGAGATCTGAAATTAAACAAAAAACAGATGAACAACGAAAAACAAATTAGAGAGTGAAGCTATGACAGTTACCATTGCTATTAAATGAAAAGGCAGTTAACTTCTATTAAGTTACACACTAAAGACTTGCCTTTAAAATAAAGGTATTATTCATAGGGCAGCATCCTTTTTACAAAACTATGAAGATAAATACAACATTTAAATCTTCAGACTAGAACATCTTCAATTTCAATGATTCTCGTTTCATATGCTTTTACAATAAATGGTCAGTAAGAGTTTGGGAATATATCACAAGAATTTGTAATACTATATTTAATTTTGATAGGAAAAGATTAAATATTTCCACTGATTCAGCCCTAGGTTCCATATCAATTAGGAAAATTCAGAGGAAGTACTCTTATAGTTATGTTTCCAAAAGGCAATCCACTCCAGGGATGGACAACATTCATACCTGCTGATGTTCACATGTTGCTAACGATACCCTACTATACTTAAAATAATACTTAATTTGGATGATCAGGATAAGCACATCTTGTGCATTGGCAAGACCTAAGTATCTTGTGAAAGCTGTGTTTGTTAGTATGAAGACATAGACGTTTCTTTTAGTAAGATTCAGCTAGGAGAGTATTTTCTTCTCTAACAGATAAATGGCATGATATTTTGTACATTACCTGTCAAATACTTGATTTGATAGATTCTCCGTTTCTCAAAGTGGAATTGGTATGGAAAAAAATATTTGAAGTTAATGTAATAATTAATGTATCTGTCCATCTAGCTTTAGTGTTTTCAACTGTTTCCTTCTGGGAACCATATATAAGTCTGCTCTGAGAGTTTTGACTGGATGGTTTGAGGATCACAGTTTGTCTTACATAGACAAGTATAATTAAAAGTGTCAGGAAAAAATCAATGTCTTTGAAAAATAGAGTGCCATCACACAAAAAAAAGTGAAATCACAAGTGATTTGAGTGTTCATAAAAAACAGCTTTTCAACTATATCTTTGTCACATTTGGATGAAATCTGAGTTCCACTGAAGTAAAAAAGAAAATTTGTATTGATTTTTACTGATGATACAATTTTTACCTTTAAATGAATTTGTAAGAACTGAATGGAAAAAATGCATATGTTTATGTCTCTATGACTGTATATATGTGGAAAATCCCCAGTAAGGGCAGCAACAATACGTTGTCCCAGTTCTTGATTAAGTGTAGGATATAGCTGAGAAGGATCTTACACAGGAACTTTTTTATAGCTGTGAATCTCAGGAGAAAAAAAGAAAAAAAAAAAAAGCAGCTAAAATTCAGAAACGTTACCTTGTGGGCCTCATAATTCTATTAGTTTGCTTAGTCTAAAAAAAAAAAAAAAATCATAATGATTTTAGGGTTTATATGAACTTAAAATGCAGAGGTACTAAAAACGCCACCCAAGCCTGCTCCCAATATTTACAGAAACTCCCATGACCTGAAGCTGATGGGTTTCTTTTCACAGATTTGARGATATGAAACAGGACCTTCCAAACAAACAGGTATGTTAGCCAATATAATCCTTCACAGCTTATTCCCACTGTGTTGCGTCACTTATTATCTTGTACATTAAAATTATAACCATTGATACCACTCTCCAAGAAGTCATTACCAGGGACTAACAGGATGGAGAGAGGGAAGGTATTAAAACATTTTGTTTGAAAAATGCAGCATCTCTCATGGGTTCCAATATCCTGCTAAAGTCTGGGGAACACAGGTGGATGCACAGCCTTTTAAGGAAAGGAGAGAACCAAGAAGCTTGTCTAAAAAGCACTGATAAATCTTTTCTATGTTCACATTAATTTTGATATAGGTTCTAGAGAAAAAGAAAAGAAAAGAAAAGAAAAGAAAAAAATCCTGAAAAAAAATTTGCCTATTCTGCACTGGAATATTATCAGTATACGGAATTATTTCAGATAGTGTTTTAATGCTTATTTATTGATACATTTTAGCATGGTGGGTTTACATGAAAAACAGTGGGCTACAGGCTTCATTTAATGAGTGACAGCCTCCTGGAGATGTTGAAAAGTATTCTGTGATATTCTCCCAAATGGCAATGCACCATTAAAAAGGCATATATTTATCTCCTAATACTATCTGAATACACACACATTTCAAGAGATATATTAACACACAGCAAACGCAAAGCATRGATATTTTCAGTATGAAGCCAGCAGCAGGCACAGTATTCTCACTTTTTTCCATACGCATTGTTTCTGCAAAATTCAGCCTTCAATCACTTAACGTTAAGACATTTTCTTAGGTTTGGCTGGCAAACTGTAAAGACTTACATAACTTTTTATTAGGTTGCTGCTTATTTTGCAAATATATTGTGAAAAGCATTCAGCTTTGAATTGTTCAGTGCAGTGAGCTCATATTTTTGGTATACATTTTTTTTCCTCTAAATTAACTAAATGGTACAGTACAGTTTCTGTTCTTATATTTGATGCAAAAGCGTCATTAATATAACATTATGTTCATTAATAGGTGTGACTGTACAATTTATGTTCTGTCCCTGTCACTTCCTTATGCTGCACAAGCACTGTGGTATTTTAGAACCTTCCAAAATTAAGTGAAGAACACCAAGTTTTCTTCCTATTCTTCCTTCAAATAAGAAACTCTATTTATATTTTTGATTGTGCTATATTATACTGATAATTTTTGTGTTGCTGTGCATGAAAAAAAAGGTCACGGTGGCAAGTTTTACTGTTACTTCCTTATAATTCAGCATCCTATATTTGACTGTATCAAAATAGCTTGCTCTAGGAGAAAGAATATTTATAGTATATAGACTCATATACACACACAGATACATATGTGTGCATATATATATGTATGTTTAATTGATCCACAGATAGCCATAGATTATATTCCATGTTCTGCCCTCAAATCTTATTAGGCTCCAGTACTAGTTGTAGAGAGGTTACTAGCATTTTAATAGGCTCATTCGGAAAAGAGAGACTTGATACCTGTTGTCAACCTCCATTCCACCCAAAATAGTTTGTTTTAGGGTTGGGTGGACTATGGTATGGAAAATACTGTATTTCCTTCAGATAAAACTTTGGCGATATCACAAGAAGTTCTAGTTGTCCTTATAGTTCTTTTACCAAACAGGTAGGATCTGAGTTGCAGGTGGCTGATCACATTTCCACCAATATGTTCAGGATCTCTTTTAGTGTCCGTTCTGAATTCAAGGCAGTGGCATGCATCTGTGCAAGGTGTCCCAAGCAGTCTGAGGAGCCTTCCTCTGTGCAAGCAATCTTCTTCGTGAGGAAAGGTGGTGGAGTCTGTTGCATACTGTAGGCAGTCAGGGTTGATGAAGCAGACATAGACTCTCTCAGGGAGAGGATGGGGAACACTTGAGAGAAAGAGAGAGAGATACCAGGAAATAAGCAGGCCTAGGGGATGTCAGGACATACAAAGCCTCAAAATGGGTTTGCCTCTCCCCTTTTCCACAAGAACTATGGGGATTCCAAATCTTAAAATATCTTGGTTCATATCAGATTTTGAAAGAAGGTCTGGATAATTAACAGCTGCCTAGACCTTACAGCTAGTTTCCCTTTTTTCCTTATTTTCACACAGTCTTGGGTGTAAGAAGTAGACTCTTATACCCCTGCCTGTTCAGACTGATTATATTCCTGTTTTCTAGGATTATCACCAAGACAGTGTTAAGAACTGCTGTGTTAAAAACTTGCTCCCATCTTAATTTTGAATGTGTCTGCCAAACATACTGAATGAATTAACTGCTTTTCCATCATCTGTCCTTAATTTCCATACTTGTGGTCACAAAGAGCATAGCTGCCTTTCAAACATTTAGCTTTAATTGTGAAGGTATCTGGCCCTTAACCTTGTTAGAGTCACTTAATAAATGTGGCAAGAACAATGTTCCTCTCAAGAGACTAACTCAGTCTCCATCTCAGTCAGAGATTAAGTCATTTTGGGATAGGATGCAAAATGAAGCAAAACTTTTCTCAAAGATAAAAAAATGCATAAATATTGTCAATTTTCATTATAGCAAAAAGTTAACAGCAGGGTGCCTCAAGGCACCATACAAGGACCAGGTGTTCAAAATATATTAATTAATGTGAAAAAAATGAGTGAACAGCAATGTGGCAAAATTTGCAGATAACACAAAAAAATTCTCTTAACCAAGTCTGAAGAAGACAGGAAACTTCAGAGGTAACTGACCAAGCTAGATGTATGGGCCATCTTAAAAGAGGTGAAAATCATTTATTTAAATGCAAAGTAATGCATATTGGTGAAAAAAAAAAAATCCTGTAACAAATCATTCACTTTACCAGAGATCTCAATTAAGAGCGCCAACTTAGGAAAAACACCTGGGCTTCACTGCAGACAGCTCAATGAAAAGCCCTGCTCGATGTGCAGCTGCAGTCAAAAAAGCAAGTAAAATGTTAAGATGCATAAGAAATGAGCTGGGAATAAGAAAGAAAATATAATGTCATTATATGAATCAATAATTTTCCCTCCTCTGGAATAGTGTGAGGTACTGGTCACCCCATCACAAAAAAGATATTACTGAATTAGAAGGTATTCAGAGAAGAGTGATTGTGATAATTAGGCATATAGAGAAGCCTTCATATGAAAAGACTGAAAAAAAATTGGAATTGTTAACCTTAGAAAAAAAGATGAATAAGGAGGGATATGATGAAAGTATAAAAATGGTAAGTGGCAAAGAGAAAATAGATCAGGAGCTTCTGTAGTCCTGCATCTCATAATTCAAGAACAAAAGGACACTAAGTGAAAGTGAAAAGCAGCAGCTCCAAATCTGATAAAAGGACATACTTTTTAATGCAGCACATAATTAGATTATGGAACTCAATGCCACAGGATGTCACTGATGTCAAGACCTTACCAAGATTCAAAGAAGGACTCTGCACTTACAACTCTTGATATTCTTGGGAATCTTACGCAGACTAACTGTTAAAAAGTTTTGAAAGAGAGGTTATGTGCCATGTTTCATGATTTAAAAGACAACACTTTTAAAAAGAATTTGGAGAAAAGTTCCCTGGAAGTGGATTTTCCCATCTCTGGCTATTTGATTATTTTGTCCTTTGCTTTGCTTGTTTTGTTTGCATTTTCTCTTGAGACATCTGGGCAGTCTTGGAGGGAGACTATGTAATAATGACTCACTATTCTGATCCATTTACTATTATCCTAGTACTACCCTAGTATCTTAGTATCTCCTATGAAATCCTAGTATTAGGACTTTGGTCTTCCCTTTTGCAGAATAATTGTCTTATGCTCTATTGTGTTCCACTCCACTCCATTCCAGTTAGCTGACTGGATTTGTCACCCATTGTCAATTAGTATAACCATTGCCATAAGCTATATAGCACTGCACATGTGTTTGAAGCAACTGTGAAATTTCTAGATGCAGAACCAAATACATTTTTGCTGTGGCAGCTATACAATTGATTCCATGTGTCCCAATTGTCTTCAAGCCCTACCTTAACCTCCAGCTATGCTATTGACATCTTGCTTCACATCCTGCAGCTGGAAGACATATGCAGTGTCTCCAAACAAGAGATACTTTGCTTCTTATGCTTCCTACTCTCCACAGTTTCCTTATCACATTTTTTTTTCTCCTTTCTGCCTGTCTTGCTGCTCAGAGAGATAAGGTAGTCTTCTTCTTCCCCCTTTTGTTCTTAAACTATTTCTTTTCTAATTCATTAGCTTTTCTTTTCCTAGTACTGTCCTATATGAAGACTTTCAGTGCAAGTAAATAATGATAGGCATAAGCATAAAAGAGTTTTTCCTCAAGTCGGATCTGTTAACTGAAAACTGAATCAAAAAGAGAGTGTGAAAGATACTTGGTAGAAGCAGGATCATTGATTTTGAACAGTATTCTCAAATAATTCTTCCTTCCACTGTCATTAATTTCATTACATTCTCAAAGCCGGGGGAGAGGCGGGAGAAAACCTTTAAGTATTGTAAGTATCTGTTAGAGGTTTTGGAGGAAAATGGTAGTAGTCTATTTATTATTATTGGTATTATACTAAAAGCCAATTTAATTATATAGCATTAAAACCACCTACAATTTTCAAAGATTCAGATTCAACTGACTTGTCACAGGTCTCATTCAACAGAAGCTATTAAACTAGATAGCAGGGAGATAAACCATACTGGTATCTTTATAGAGGTTCAATTAACTGCTACTGTTGCTTTCATCTGACACCTACCCAGCACAAAACCTGGTAAGTTCTGTGGGAGTTTGAGGGTAGCTAGAAAGTAAGTGAAGATATTGGGTGTGGGGGCACATAGAGCAGCTGCTTTTCTAGGGCTGGCTGGAGGGATATAACTGCCTTGAAGAGAAGCTGAATTCAGACAGTGCTCATGAAATGGACACTGCAGAGAGACTGTGAAGATACCTGACCCAGGGATAATACTTGAGAGAAGATGGGAAGCCCCAATTGAGCTAAGATGTGACTAGCTATTGCAAAGAAAGATGTGGTGTGCTTTCTCTTCTCTCCTTCCCCGACAACCTCCATCACTGGAGGTTTTCAAGATGCAATTGCACAGGGTCCTAGATAATCTCATCGAGGCTCCCTTTCCCACAAAAGGCAGGACCAGATGATATTTCGAGGTGCCTTCTAACCTGGGCTGTTCGATGATTCTATGAATTGCCTCTGCTTTGGTACTGTTCATTTTTCTCAACTTTCAGATGCATACCTCATTAATCAGACATGGTCCTATGATTATTTTCTCCTTTTTTTCAGGAAAAAATATTAAAGTAGCATAAAAAGTTTATGTTCTACCTTTCCCATCTTGAGCTGGTATATCCTGCACAACGCTACAAAGCACCATGTGGATTACATATTTGTGTCAGTGCTGTCTTTTGAGATGTCCCCATTGCACTCACCATATGGTTTAGATATGTCTGAGGGTTTACAGCTAGTCTGCAAGACTGGTTTTAGGCTGAATCCAGTCCACAGGACATGCACTGAACACACTCTGGCATAAATATGCTATTGTAGTACAACATTCGATAGCAAAAGAGGAGGAGCTGGTTAGCAACAACAAGGAATTTAATTTTAAAAGCCTGGAAGAAATGGATCCTATATTACGTGGAATAATAAAAAGTATGAATACTGCGGGTGTCACAGGAATATGAGAGGTGTTTCCAGCCTATGAGTATTTACAAACATGAGCTCAAGATAATTGGTATGTGTATTGTTCTTCACCTTTTAAATTTTTATTAAGACTTAATTCTCATTGATAACAATTCCACAATCATGAAACAATGAAATACCTTTAATTTGAAAGCCACCTACTGGGAAAGGAGTGTATTGTTGTGCTTGTTTTGGCTGGGATAGAGATAATTTTCTTCATCGTAGCTAGTATGGGGCTATGTTTTGGATTTGTGCTGGAAACAGTGTTGATAATACAGGGATGTTTTCATTATTGCTGAGCAGTGCTTACACAGAGTCAAGGCCTCTTCTGCTTCTCACACCACCCCACCAGCAAGTAGGCTGGGGGTGCACAAGAAGTTGGGAGGGGACACAGCTGGGACAGCTGACCCCAACTGACCAAAGGGATATTCCACACCATATGACGTCATGCTCTGCAATAAAAAAAAAAATGGGGGAAGAAGGAGGAAGGGGGGATGTTCRGAGCTATGGCGTTTGTTTTCCCAAGGAACTGTTATGCATGATGGAGCCCTGCTTTCCTGGAGATGGCTGAACACCTGCCTGCCGATGGGAAGTAGTGAATGAATTCCTTGTTTTGCTTTGCTTGCATGCGCAGCTTTTGCTTTACCTATTAAACTGTCTTTATCTCAACCCATCAGTTTTCTCACTTTTACTCTTCTGATTCTCTCCCTCATCCCACCCGGGGGGAGTGAGTGAGCGGCTGTGTGGTGCTTCGTTGCCGGCTGGGGTTAAACCACAACAATTGTATTTTTTTCTTATTAAGTACTACACAAATGCAAAAAATATACCTTAATGCTGCATAAATACCATAGTTCCAGCCATATTTTGGCCATTTTATTTTTACTAACCACCACTTAGTTTTAAGTTAGCTTCTTTCTCAATATTTCATATTGTGAAAGAAGTAGCAGAATATCTTACAAGGAAGAGCAGATTTAGCTAAATGATCACTATTTTGCAACAAAAAGTTTTCACCTAGATGCCCATGCTACCTTTTCAAGTCTGCCAGCCTACCTTCTCAAGTCAAGTCTTCTGTTCTAAATGTTGTCATCACTTAAAAAGTATGGCCTGAAGTTAAATATTTTTTTCATATGAAAAATCTACACAATTACTGAAAACTATTCCAACTAATTTACTTTCCCTTTCTTAGCAAAGAAGCATAAATGTCAGCCAACTATTAAAATAAAATATTTCATTAGGGTTATGCAAAATTAGGTTTCCCACAATATTACCTCATTCATGTTACACAAATGCATGCTATCTTCTTGTTTGGCATATTAAATCTAAACAACATATTGTGCTTTTTTTCCTATATCTCATATTGGGTATGTGTTATTTTGTTATACATTGTGCCTGGTATGGACAAATAAATACACTTCTCTTACCATTAAAACAATCTTCTCATGTTAGTTAAGGTCAGATCCAATTAGATTAGGTAGAAATGTTCATGGAATGAAATATGGATGGGATAGATTTTAGCATCTCAGCTGAAGAAAGGGCATACTGTTTTGTTTGGTGTCACTGTATACTTGAAAATGAGTTTTGGAAGAAGTACCAATGAGAAGTATATCACATCTGCTTCTATTATGGCAATGTCTTTTCAAAACAGAAAAGAGAATTCATGCCTATTTCAAATGATAAAAAAGTGAATGTGCAGAATGTTACAAGACCCCACTCAGCACTTCTAAAAAGTGAACCTTCCAAACCTGGAAACACCACTTACCCAATTACAAGTTAGGCTTCAGTACCAAAGGTAAAACTTAGGGATGGTCTTGAGCATACTGAAACAAAGGCCTACTGAGTTTTATGCTTTCCAATCTCTTACAACTTTATCTGTATAATATACACAATCTTATTCAATTTTATGCAGAACTCTTTCATTTGCTCATAGCTTGCTCTACACATTGTTTTGGATTTGGCATACACTATGTTTTATCCTCAATCCAAAAGTGATTTTTTTTTTTCCCCTCACTACAGGAGATTGAGCTATTCCTAATGGTTCTGAATTGGTTTTCCTAAGGCTGAAAAGCTCCTTTTTCTCAGAGATTTCAATCAGGAATGGTGTGCTTGGAAGACACCAATGGTAAATGACAACTTTTTTTATTTTGTAGTTTTCATCAGGACATAAGCCACATTTCCATGAAAATGGTTAAGCAATTGGAAAAGCTTAACCATACTTAATATAAGTCTAAACATAACTAATACTTAAGTATACTTATAAATGTAACTTATATTTAAGATAAATACATGCTTTATATATATATACCTTTTTTTTTAATCCTAAAATAAACCATAGGGTCCCAGCAATAACAAAGATAATAACAAATTCTCTGCTTCTGCTGTCCCAGCATAAACTTAACTCTGGGTATTACTGCATAGAATATGATCTCTTACTATTTCCTTTGTCCACATCTACTGTCTGATATGGAATGAACATTAAAATTTTCCAGTATTAAAATGTAGGTAATATCAGATTTGTAATGGCTTCCACAAAACTCAAAATCAGCCTCTACTCAGGACTCTAAAGTGTCCAAGGGCCCAGCTGTGCAACCTTTATCCATATAATTAATCCCATGATATTCACTACTTAGATGTGTAAGGTGTTTGTAGGATGAGGCCTGAAATCATGATTTTGCTCTTAGCCAGTAATTGTTTAACCAGGAAGGTCAGTTTTCCAAGTTCTAAGTTTATAAGGGGCATTACAGAGTGGTCATCTTATGCTATGCAGTGGACAATTACTACATAGGATTTTTGTTTGTTTGTTTGTTTTCCCTGATATTATCATTGCTAGTAAGAGGAATTATGAAAAAGCAAAGCAATCTCTGGGGTGATAAGTCTTTGTTGAACCACTGCTGAGATAGACATTCTGGATCATTTTTTTACTTAGTTTATGAGATTCATTGGGTTTTTAGTTCATGGTAACCAGAGCTATCTCTTGAACTATTCTTCTTCATTTCCCTTCTCCTAATCTCCAAAACTGTCAGTGTTCAGACATAAGAACAGGTTTTTTAGCTCACTTTTTTCTTCGAAAAGATCTCAAAGTAGGAAGCAGCCAGTTATTTCACCAGAAGAGGATGCAAGTGGACACCATTATCACAAGAGGCTTCTGTGACTTCCCAGCATGACTTCTGACACGGGATGAAGGAGTAGAGATGGGGAAAGTCCTAAACATGTTACAGTCTGGGTTTTTCAACATCTGGATGATGAGGTAAGGTACATTTGGGCTATGGATATTCTGTCCTTTACCCAAGCTCATAAAGAAATGAGACTGACAATCACATAGTCATAAATTCTCTAAGGGAATGAGTCTGCTACAGTTGTAGTTATTTGTATGAAATTATTTAATTCTCACTAGTTATTAAGTTCTGCAATGCCCAAGTGGCAAGATTTAGTGCTAACACAGGCTGCAATTGCAATGTAGTATGTCAAAAGCGAAAGGATTTACATCTCCACTGTAAACGAGATGATGATGCTGTAGAAATGAGAGCAGGCATTTTGCCAAATCAAAGATATGTATAGGACAAATGGGATGAAGAAATAATCCTATTCAGCACTGGATAATTTTTGAAAGAGATAACAAAAAGGTGTTATTGTTCTTGTCAACCTTAACATTATCTCTCACTGTCCTTAATTTCTCTGGCCAGAGTAGTATCTGTTCCTCAACTGTCCATGCCAGCCAAATTCCAACACAGTTAACTCCAAATAACAAATAACCTATGAAGCAACCATTATTCATGACTTTGGATGATTTAGCACACTTTTTCTAAAGCAGTGGCTATGATTGTGACTCTTTGCCTTACCAGAAATCAATAGCAGGTGTATAGAAAGAAATCTAGTATTTAGTTGATTTGTTACTTTGTTGTGTGCTACCTCTCTACCTAATGTCTTGGGAAATTTACAGATTTAGTTTTCACAAAAGTGAGGTATTTGAAATAGTAGGCTGGTCCCAACACTCTGCAAACAATTACATGTCAGCATCCTCCTATAGCTCTTCCAAGCTACTTCTCACACGTCCTAATGGGTTGTACTTTGGGCTTTGCAACAGCAATTAGCCTGTTTAGACTATAATTAGCAATCGCCTGAAAAAGATACGGCTTTACTAAGGACCCAGTGAGGCGACTGTAACTACTCCTTGTTTAATAGGACTAAATACAACATTATAGCACTTCTACAAGAAAAGTTTATCATGGTTCACTCTGGGTTTTTGCACATACTCACCAACTTCTAATTTGGAAAATTCTGTCTTTTTGTTATATTGGGAATTTAATTTAGCCTATTGGTAAGGAGAAATTAGCCAGAGCAATTTCCCAAGGATCTGAAGTAGATGGAACAAGTCTCTGAGTGAAAGGATAAAAAGGCTAATGAAATACATACATCAGAGAGGGCAGTGTGCAAGAAGGCAAACCCTGTTAGAAATTCACTGTGTAGCTTGAAAAAGATTTATATTTTTCTCTACTAACCTGTAAGCGAGTTATTACTGATACAGAAAGCCACTGATACTTACAACCTTAAAAAAAATAATAATACAAGAACACTTAATTGTAAGGAGGGATTTTATGGAACAGAATTACAGTTTGGACATTGTTTGGGAAGGTCATTATTTGCCATTTTTAAGAGCAGTTTAACTATACCCAAATATCTATGACATTATATTAAACATCCCCCAAGTGACACTGTATGCACTCAATCTGTCATTCTCAAGGTACTCTGCTGCCCTCAAAGGAAGTAATAGATAGCATTTTAATAAATGAGTGAGCTACAAAATCACATTTCACTTTGAAGAGACTTGCCTACTACTTTACTCTCAACATAGAAGTGGCAGGTACCTTCACCTAGGGGCCATTTGCTATGTGCTCGTAGACCAAAGGGCTCTATTTGAAATCGCAGCAAGAGTTCTCCCTCTGCCCCTTCTCATTTAACAGAAAGTTTGTACTGTGTAACCTTCCACAGGGTAGAGCAGAGGATTCACGAGAGTGAATCCTCTCAGCTTGAGCATGTAAAACTCTCTATTATTACCATAACACAAATCTCATTTTCCAAGCATACTCTGTCTCTTGCAGAATATACAAGGTTTAAATGCAGATGCAGTTAAAATCTCATTAATGACTCAGATCAACAGCTGCCATTGATCGTTAAAACGTAAATGCAGTGACTTCTAAATCTTAAAATGACACAGCAGCTGTGCATTTTGGGAAATGAGAGAAACTGTGGCTATAACGTAACAATCCATGAATATTTTCTTCCTGCTACCTAGGTATTGCTGAGAATTTTCTAGTTAAAATAAAAAGAACAACATAGCCTTTATTTGACATTTTCAAACTATCTGATGAAAAAAAGAGAAATGTTCCAGGTTTTTCTTGATGTCTATCATACGCCACTTTCTTGATGTGTATGTAGTTTGCTTGAAAAGAAACTTGGAAAGCTTCTCCCTTTATTATATTTTTAAAGCATAAGATTTTGTAAATCCCTACCTTCTCTAAAGTAGCATATGTTACTGGACTACAAATTTTGAGATACAATGACATTTTTATATAAATGAACCTAAAACATCACTTGCTAGTAATGGATTAGAATGCAAACTGGGCACGAGTTGCAGGTAATTGCCACTAGTGGGACCCATTGCCTTCATCACTTATCATTGCAAATAATGTTATCTGGCAATTAAAGATATAGAGTAAAATAAAATAAAAAATAAAAATAATGTAACATGAAAAAGTAATGTAACATAAAACAATCAGGTGGCCATTACCTGAGATCCCTAACATTCATAAACAAGTAGCTCATCTCTATTTCTCAATTTATATTTAAATCCCATGTATTTAATGGGAATTGAGAAAGATCCCAACAAAGCAAAATAAAAAAAAAAATAAAATAAAAAAAAAAANAAAAAAAAAAAAAGAGTCCCATTAAGAAACAACAAGAAAGAAAACAACCACAGATAACAAAAAAATCATGGTTAAAAATATTTTAGATCTAAATTTAACTCATAAAACCACAATTTGGAACAGGTGTTTATGAAATCTTTTCAATTTGCTGCGACATGCAATATGTGATCTGATTGAAACAAAATAATAACCAATCAAATCATTGTCAAGTACCTAAAATGACTGTGTTGCAAATGAGTTCTTGGGGAAGTCAATGAGAATTACCAGGTGACTCCATCCCAAAATGCCTGTGACAAAGAAAGTGCAACTGGAATTTTGCACAGCAGTAATACTAGCTGTCTAGGGGGGCAGAATTTAGAGGAAGGCTAACAGCTGCAACCATGCCCAGATCCAAAAAATGGGAGAAAGCAAACACATCCCTCTCACACGTGTAAGCTACCCACCTCAGAAAGCTCACCAATTCACCTGCCAGGCGTGCTGAAATGTTATTCCTTAGGTAGACTCCCTCAAGCACCAGACATCCCAGTCTCTGCAAGAACTGATGCAGCAGCTCTTATTGTTCAGGAAGGTTAATGAGCAAACTCCTAATAAATTACTGGTTTGCATCTATTTTTTACACTTTGGCGATGTAAATACTACCATTTTGATCTGTTAGTGTTTTAGTATTACTCTGTGTTAAAGAAAGCCAGTAGCAAATCAGGCCTCAAGTGTTGTTCCTCATAAACTCCCTGTGATGTAAATGGCTCTATCTGGTTTAAAGTAAAAAGCAGCACATGCAGGGTAACACCTTGGAAAAAAAAAACATCTTTGCAAAGAGCAAGTAAATGCAAGCTCATGAACAGTACTTATCTAGTCACTACAAATTATAAGTCCCTCCCTTTTCCATTCACCTCAGCCTGAATCACAGTCATTATTTCAATATACTTCCAAGAACAAGTAGTGTGGGTATGCTCCAGGGCTCTGTACTGGAAGACTAAGGAAAACACTGACAACAAGCTGCAGACTTATGATGCATGAATGAAGCAAATGTTTGTCACATGGCAGAAAAAGCCGCTCGCCTCTTACTGCTGGACTTGTTTTGCTGTTATTCATTATTTATCCTTTCCCTCACAATCAAGAAAAACAGAAAGATCCTTGAATATCCCTCTCAATTTCTTCTTGACTTTTAGGTCTTTACCTACCTATCAAGAAGCCACAGCCTCAGGAAGCTATCTGTCTCTGTACACTGAGGAATATTTGCATGACTAGCATAGTAATTCTGTTTCAGGCATTTGGCTTTTACAGTTTAACTGTCTTCATCGCAAACAAATTGCTTAATGGCTTTGGGTAGCAAACACATACAGAGCTGTGCCAACTGATCAAGAAATAGCTGAGTAGGTATGACCTGTGATCATTTTTATTGGCATTTCGTTTAAAACCTCTTCTGAATCATCATTTGCATCATCATCTAAGTCTGATCTCTTTTGTTCAATAAGTCAATACTTCTTGTCTGCTTGTTCTAAAAACAACAAGAAATCAAAACTCTATTCCTCCACTCAAAAGCTTGAGAGTCAATAAAGATGTGTAGGAAGAGATTCCTCACCTTTATTAACAACACAGTTGAAAGGAGCAAAGCTCCCTAAAATTAGAGGAGGACAGGGAACAGCCTGTCCACCAAGAACATAGGTATAGTAAAACAATAAAAGCTGGCAGCGCACACTGGCACCACAGGACCAAATCCCTTTTGGCTAAAGTGCCTTAAAGACTTCTATAAATGAACAGAGATTTGACAGGAACTCAGGCAAACCTCTCTGTGTACAGCAAGTGCTGCATATCCATGGCATTTCTAACAAAATGATGTATTAAAAACGATGTAAGAAAAGATCATGCTTTTGAGGCATGACACAAGTACAACAATCCATCTAGTTTTTAATATACTGCAATAATTAATGCTGTCGTGCATATTTTATCTCGAATGTTTTGCCATTACTGGAGAACTTGCTTGCTGTTTCTGTTAGGAGAAACAAAGGAGTCATCAAAAATTTCCTTATTTCCTTCACACAATCCTGTTTACTTACAGTAAATGTCAGGACACCTGACTTTGTCTAAAAACTGGAAACAAAATACAGCTTTCATGCTCAGAAATAACCATTATCAGCAAAAAAAAAAAAAAAACCCTAGATCACAGAAAGAGCTTTTTTTTTTTTTTTTTTTTTTTGGCATCTTCACAGCTGAATGGCTATGACTACTGCTCCTGCTTTTAGCCACTCACCTTCACAGCTGCAGCCAATAAATCCACTGGCCTCTGAACTTCTATTTCAGAAATACCTTCTTCAGGTGGGTAGGTACAASTTCTGCCATGCAGCCAAACACTTTGTGGCACAGCTTCTAGTGTTTCCAGCAGCGACTACATAAAAGAGTGTTTAATTGTTCCTTCTGTGTAGCCTGAAGGAAGTATGGTGAGCCAGCCTACCTACCAATTTAACTAGGTCTGTGAACAAAGTTAGAGATCGAGGTTAAAGAACTTAATTTAACCCAGTTTAACAGACTGGTCAGACCCACTGTCAAAGGTCTTCCCCCTAGCCTCCTTTATCTTTTTTTTGGACTGCCTTCTGGTTTTCATCCACCACTGAAAACCAAGCTTTTTTTTTTCCCCTGCTTTTTCTTTTTTTGTTTGCTTTTTTGTTTGTTTTTTTTTTTTTTCCCTCACAAATGYAGAAGAACCAGTAAATCCAAGTAGTTACATATGGATGGCCTTTAAAATATATTGTTTTGCATGGAAGTACAAATTTCTAAGACTAATTTTCCATAATATTTGGGGTATTTTTGAGACTATTAACCTACAATGTGAAGGTCTCACATTAGATGCAGGGCAAAACTACATGTCTCTAAAAATTCAGCCCAGAATACTCGGTGATATATATTCCAAATTGATAATATACTTCTGACCACAGACTGTTACTCCTATCTGTATTAGGAAGGAGGCCTTCTTTCTGTCAGTCATCAAAAACTGAGCATCCTTTTCATCCTGACACCAAACTTCCCTCCAGCGTAAAGGAATTATCTATCGAAGAAGGCTACAGCAGCTCAAAATATTTTAAGTTCACATGGTGAAAATACCTGTCACCAAGAATAAATAGAATCGCATTTCCTTTAGATGTGTAATAACTGCTGATATTTCAGTCTTGGAATTTGTCTGGACCATTAACAATAATTAAACAAGATGCTCGTGTTCACTCTGTTTTAGTATTAGTTTAAGTGTCCAGAGGAAAATGGCAGTGTTTAATATTTAAATATCAAACACTTTGATTAAACATTAGAGTGTTAAACTAATATTAAGGAAGGCTGAAAATGAGTTTATAGAACTGTCCATAGGTATTTTGAGTTGCAACTGCCAAAAATGCTTTTTGAAATTTGCCATGTAGGCATTTTTTCAAAAAGTAGCCTGACCCCAAGCTCACAAATGTCAACTGTAATTAATAAGCAATGCTTCAAAGTTTGTACTTAGTGCTGGCCTGCACAAAAAGATGCATGTTTACCATAAGAAACAGAATCTGCAGGATTCTGACTAAAATCAGGTATGAGCGTAGCAGCTCAAAGAGTCAGGATGAAAGGTACTCAGCATTGACTCACCCTACTTACTCTCTCAAACAAATAATTAATTTACACTCTTTCTATTCTCCTAGAAATAAATGGAATTCCCTAATAGAATATATTAAGCTGATAGGCCTCTCAGTCAGGTCTGCAACTTTCTAAATACCTGAGGAATTCCCCTAAAATCTACTAGGGTTGGTCCAAATAAGCTTCTACACCTTGGAGCCATTATACCTCCTCTCAAGATTCATCCTTCCCCTTTCTCCAGAAATATTATTCTACATCAATCATTTATAAGAATTCAGTCCTGTTTCTCCTGAAAACTCCCATCACAGCAGTTTGAACTCAAACTTCTAAACAAACCTGCAGGGATTTTTCCAAACTCAAAAAAAAAAAAAACCAACCCAAAAATGGAGAGTTCAGATTTTAAATGAATTGCTCATTGCAAAACATGTCCAAAGAGGTTTGAGACAAAAAAACAAAACAAAACAAAACAAAACAAAACAAACAAAATAAAACCCAAGAAAAGCAGTCCCTAGAAACCAGCTATTCTCAATCCTGAAAAGCTACAGGGATTGCAGACAGGGATAAACATCAATTGCCGGTGCAAATATAAAAGCCTTCACATTTACCCATTTTACATCATAGCTGCAAATTATCAAAGTGCAATTTCCACTGTATTAAGGAGACAGCACATTATGCTTCTAGCTTTCAGTCACGTTTAATAAAGAAAAATCCTTCTACTGAATGAACAGTACCCCTTGGCTACTTTTAAAATAATCCATTGAGAATACTACAATATTCCATATATTTATAAAAACTATTGTGTTTCTTTAAGGAAATACCCCAAAGAAACATTAATCTCTTTTTTCATGTATATGGAATAAAAATGGAAATACTGTAAGTTTAGTGGTTGTTTTTTTGGTGGGGTAGTTTGGGTTTTTTTGGCTTTAATTATTGACAACAGTAAAAAAATTGTTTAAGACTAGCTGTGTCAGAGTTTTGGATACCAAGTGTGACAGGCTCTGCAGGTGTACAGTGCTTTGCCTATTGATACAAATTGAATCTGAACATAGCAATTTATTCAGCAAATCAAACCAATCACTGCACTGCAGTTTTCTCTTTCAGCTCTCATTTCCCAACCAACTACTCTTAACCACTTTGCTACTTCTGCTTTACAGCGAGGTTTCAACTGCTATTAGGGGTTGTTTTACGGTGAGGGTATGGGGGTTTAAAAAATTTTAAAGACTGCTATACCCTTCCACTGCTGCCATTAGGTGCTGCATCATTCACATCAGTTCCGTACTAGTTGCCTGTCTCCAAACACGCTACCATTAAATGTATTTCTCTCCCCCTTACCCTAATAAAAAACTAACCATTGTTAACCATGCAAAGCATTTAAACAGCTTGCAAGTGAAATTTGTTCTAATAAACTGTGAATGTTTGTCCAAAGAACAAGATTACCTCAAATCCTTCTTTTTCATTAAGAACCATACCGAAAAAGAGGTCCTTTAGCGCAATCGTGTTGTATGTTATCTTGTTAAAAGATATTGCAGCTAACCAGCCCTCCAAAATAACCAACACGAAAAGATCAAAGAATGAAAATTAACACCAGATTGCCCAATAGATATGTGAGGAAAGAGAATTAACCAACTCAGGAAAAGCAGACTGGCAGCCAGCTAAAGGGGGAAAAAATAGAGCAATCTTACAGTGTTGAGCCAATATATAACCCTGGATTAATAGCTAGCCTTGGCAAGGCTCAAATGTGAAGATGCTCACATCGGGCATCCCAGACTTGCTGCTACCAGAGGTTGTTGCTATGGCAACTGGTGACAGTCAGCCAACAGTAAAATGAATTTAGAAAAGATAGTTAGGAAGTACCGAAAGGAAGAGAGAAAAAGAAAAGAAGGAAAGAAGTTTGATGTCTGTAAGTAGATGCACAGTTCCGTCATCTGCCGCTTGCTCTACGGCAGCAGAGGAATCCGTCACTAAAATGGAGCCGAATTTCCATTTTACCTCCATGATATTTGAAGGATATTCCTGCCTGTATGAGTTTCTAATTGAAAGAAATTATTGTCTCATTCACGCGACAGCTTGTCAGTGACTCAGCAATCCAGCAAATTCAGCCGCCTCTGAAAACGGCATGGAACTGTTAGCACATTGTTCTCATCTAAACTGTTTACAGGAAGCCTGGAGTGGCCCATTTCTGTCTTTTGCCTTTAAATCAGCCTGGGGATGGTTCCACCCTGACATGTAAAAGGGCTCAGTGGAAGAAGTATTTGTCACTGAAACAAAAGGATTTGGAACTTTACAAATCTGGTGGAAAACTCAGTTGATTTTTTTTCAAACAAAGAACAAAGCAGAGACTGGTTGTTTTAAAAGCAAAATTTGATTCAAGGGAGGCTAGCTGGAACTGCAGTCAGTGGACCATAAATCACAGTGCCCATGCCCAGCTGTGCAGCACTGCATGGAAGAAAAGGTTTCGGATGGCAGTGTCCCTTAGCAATAGCTGTGGATGTGTATGCCAGAGAGGTAGTTATTGTTGTTTACTTGCTGTACTATCAACGCGGTATGCTAGAAAGCACACTTTTTAGGAATCAGTGTGTGGGCACTATATTATGTTATCTCTCGCAAAACATCGCCCCAGCCCCCTGGAAAACTCCCGCTGGAGTACTGGCAGAAAGAGATAAAAATGAAGTACTACGTCTGGTAAAGCTGAAGTGCTGAACTAGACTTCCCTACAAGCACCTTTTCCTAAGATTGACTGTACACCACGATCAAGAGGATGAACAAGAAAACCTCGTATTCAGCCCTAGAAATCTTCAATGGTTGATTTGTGTGCATGCATTTTTCAAGCGTAGAAATGGCGAAGATGGGTAGAGATGAAAAAGCTGTGAGATAGAGCAAGCATGGAAGAAGCTGTTATTTTCAGAGAATAAATCTCTAGAGAGGCATTTACACAAAAATGTGCCTTTACAGAAATAGCGGGCACAACCATGGTTGGAGAAATTGGCCAAGTTTGTCTACCCTTCCAGCCCTAGGAGCATGAGGGCCCAAGTCACTTCACTCACCCTTCTGAGGTCGTGACTCATGAAGTCACTTAGCYGTGCTCTGCTTCGTTTTCTCCATAAGTAAAATGGAAAAATACAGACCCACTCAGCCTTTTAAAAGTGCTTTCATGTTTAAAGAAATGAAAAGTGCTAAGCGAGTGGTAAATATTGTTTGAGTAGATTAATACTTGGGTGATCAATATACATTATGAGACTGCTCTTACTCATCATGTTTCCCACAGCTAAAGGAATGCAAGAAATAATAATAATATGATGATTATAGCTGGTAGAAATGCCCCTAGTGAAGGCTGCTGAGTTTCCTAGAATGTAGGGAAAGCTGTGTTCTCATTTACTTACTCTTTAGTGCAACTTCTACTGTATGAAACCACAATTATGCCTGTCATCTGAATCAGATTGGCTCAGGGGTTTTATTAATTGATGTTTTGTGTTGACTTGATTTTACCCAATATTTCAGTGAAATAGTTTTTTATTGGTTTTGAAAATGAAACAAATTAGAACCCAGTCATTTAGCTAGTACTCATAATGGGAATTCTTCTAGTACTTTCTTTGAAGAACTTTATGAAGGCTTTGAGCTACAGCCTGATACTAAGCAAAGAAAGAATACTGAGATAACAGAGCTCTCTTTTGCTAGATCCATGAAAACAAGTCCAAATAGATTTCATCAAGTTACAAGTTTCAAAAGCTTATATGCATTCAAAAGCAGGGCATATCTTTTTTGGTAAGGAAGCAGACTTCAGCTACGAGTATATGAAACATTCCTACAAGCACAAGCAAGAAAAATAATGTTCTAAATATTTGGAGAGTAACCTTGACAGTGCCAAAATATTTTCAAATTTTAGATTTAAAACACTTGATAGCAACCCTGTCAACAAATACTAATCAGAGATAAGAAGTACCATTATCTAGCTGATTTTTATAGAAAGTAGGCATATGGTAGAATTTCTTGTAGCTTCTTCATATTCAGAAAGGATAGCAGATATTTTTTAACAGATAAGAGCAACCTGTTATTTTTCAGTAGGTGACTCGTAATACTCATCTACATGATCACTATCCCTATAAAAAGCTAGATCATCCAAAGTACAGTAAAAGATGAAAAGTAAACAGAAATCTCTCATGCAAAATCCCTTGTTCATTTATTTCTAATGCATTTGAACCCATAGGAATAAGCTCAGTGGTCTGCAAGAATGATACCAGAAGCAGGCCCGCGTGGAAGCCTACTGGTTCCTCCAAAGCTTTTCAAACCCCGTGGTCTACCTGCCACCCTCCTTTCTCAGAGGGCCTGTATTGTAGAAGGCAAGGGTGGACAAAGATGAAGCTATGGAGGTTTTCACACTGGAAGAGGCAGTTCCTCCTTTCGCAGATGGTGGCTCCACAGTCCTTTTGCGATTTGCATCCTCTTTCCAGAGCTTCAAGAGAATTGTGAGTGTGAGTAACTCTCGCACATGCGGAATCGCTCACTTATAAAAAATTAGGAAAGGAAAAAAACCCCATAGCTCAGAATATAAAGTTGTTCTGAGAGGACAGGTAGTTTTTTGAACATCAACGTATCTTTGCTTGTCTGTAGTTTCCCTACATTTTCTCACTGTAGTGCCAGGCCCTCCCTGACGTAAATCATTGCTTAAGTTATTAAAAAACTTGGGACAAGACAACATAACAAAGTACTTCTATTTAGACAAAGTTAGCCTGACATAGAAATAAACAAAGGTGCGCTCATCTATAAAAAAAAGAGAAGATAAGCCAAGAGCTGAAAAAAACAAGCACTTTTAACTCGTAAGTGAAATAAAATCACTGTGATAATATGTACACTTTCAAAGGTAAGGTAAGAACTTGCTAGTTAGCCATCTGATCTAAAGCCAATCTTACATTAAAGAGTAAGAAGAAATCCAGAAAAAACATTCATGCAATACCCACTGTTGTTAATTCTAGGGATAAACATTACTTCTCAATAAGAAAATACAATTTTTTTGCTCCTTAATTTCATTAAATAATGAAAACACTTGTGCTTCTTTTAAGTACCTTTGAAGTGTTTGGCACTAGTCCGAATGCTTTACAGAAAAACGTCCCCTTTTTAGCTTTTAAAGCAAGAACAGTTAGATGCCAGTCGTCATCTTCTTCTACCCACAGGAAAATTGGGGTTTGCCTTTCCTGAATTCATTAATCATTGAAGTCCACCTAACACTGAAAWAGTTCGTGTATGCATGAAATATGAGAATGGAAATACTTTTTACCTGCAGTAGATCTGGTTTTGTCTTTATCTTTATTCACTTAAGGAACAAGTATGTTTTATTTATCTAAATACAGGTTATGGGCCAGAAACATTTGCTTATGGACCTTACCTGTCTTTAGGGGCAAACCAGTGAATCTGAAGTTTGCCAACAGGCTGTGGATTCAAAGTATTATATTTTGGATACTCCTTCTGTGGGAACTAGACCCTAATATAAGAGGTGCTGAGAAACTCAGAAAGACTCTCTTTGTCTTCAGTGGGAGCTAGGTATAATTTCTGTATACCAGTTATCTCAAGATATGTATTCAGATAGTAGGGGAAAAAAGAAGGGGTTATCACTTTGGAAAACTTAGCTCAAATTCACCTTTTTCATATATTTTCTAGTTAATCCAGAATAAGCATTTCCTAAATATTTCCTATATAYTTAAAAAGTAATTAATTTTGTAATGTTCTTTCTCTAATTTCTTTTTAATTGTAACTGAAAAGGAAACCGTACATACACAAACAAAACATTAAGAATAAAAACTAATCCCGATAAAACCACAAGCAGGCCAAACTTTAGCTGTGTGTGGCATGCTTTGATGAATATCGGCCTTGCAGGAGAAACATATGAAAATTATATCATGTGAACTGGTTTGAACTGTTGTGCAACCATGGGACACTGAGCCACTCTGGGGAAAAAGTTAACGTGAACTACAGTAGATAAATGTCAGTTTCAGGGGTTTTGACATTATATTATGTTTAAATTAAAGGGAATGTTATTCTGGTTCCTTCCTGCTCTGAACCTGCTGGTTCTTCCCTTTCAGAAGATTCTGATAAAATACGTGATCATCCTCTGCCAAGGCTCTCAATTCCTCTTCGGTGAAGATGGCAGGGTTTATATGATAAAATTTTAATGACCATGGACCTGCATAGCAATGTAAGGTACCAGCACATTTTCAATAATGCTGAGCGTCTGCGAGGACTGGCATCGGGTGATATTCCTACAGTTGAATTCTGCATGTCCTAAGAGGCAGGCTTCGTGGAGATAGAGGCAGCATCAGAGAAACCTCCATTATCATGCAGCAGTCGTACGGATGAAATGGAGATTTATGAATCCCTGTCAAAGAAACTATACTATGGACTGTAAGTTAAAATGGGGGCTTAACACATAGTGAACTACATGCTAGAGAGGCTGATTTCCAGATTGCCCTGTCTATTCAGGCCCAGGCAGCTGTAGAGACCACCCCTCATTAAGTGGTTCTGAGCTCTCCGTGAAACTCAAACATTCTAGGTTTGAAAAGGCAACCGCCAAAGCTTTTACAGTCATGGCGAAAAAAGGAATCCTCAGCTGTTTCAGCAGGTGTTTTACTTGCAGCATACTATTGTAGTATGGTGACTGGGACGTAGTGGCTTCATTCTCAGATGTAGTTCCAATGCCTTCCACGGAGAGGCTTCAGTTTTACTCCTCTGCAAGTCATAGTGCATTGCAAACTCAAAGGACCAGATTTTGGTTTCTGAATTACTGCTGCTGTTCATGAATCACAGTCTTCTCAGATCTGCCACTGCACACTGGTGCTACTTCCACTGAATCACTAAATCTAAGTAATTCAAATTGTTTACTATGTTTTGGTGAGAATCTTTCGGAAAGCTCCTCAGGGAAAAATACAAAGGTGAATGAAAAGAACTAGATTGTAAGTTGTGAAAAAGTTTTTAAAAACTCTCAGGAACAGCAAGCCTGCCTGAAAACCTGTAAGGTAAAGGGATAAATTCCACACTGAACTAGCCCTCTGTGTATGCCAGTGTTTCAAGTAGGATGCAAGTGATACAACCTGTAAGATTCATCTTGGAATATATTCAAATATGCAACTGGCATGTCTAATGGCTAGGGCTTTCCCAGAGAGAAATGCATAGCACTTTTTCTGATAGTCGTCTTTTCACCCCAGACCATGACCACCACACAGTTATTTCCTTTTCACTTACCACCCATCTAAACAAAAAGCTCCACATAATAAAACACAAAATAAATTTACTCATCATACATGTCAAGTCAGCTTTGAGAGGCTCACTCTCCCACATTCTTTATTATATTTTATATTCCTTTGGAAATTGGCTTACACCCTTAAGAAAAAGATAATATTTGTCTTAGCCCTCCTACCCTTCCAAAAAAATTAAAAAAAGAAGCAGAGAAAAAGGGAAAACCTTCCCCCTGACTGCCCTGAAACAGGAAAAAGAATATAAATTAACTTTCTTTTCTGCTTATTTGTACAATTTGAAATGATAAAATTCACTTCACACTTCAGACCTCTACAAGGACACTGCCTCAAGTGAAAGTAGTTCCACATGGACCATTTTGTGCCTGTCTAATGTGTAAATGTGCTGTTTTATGTTAAAGTAAGTATAAGCAACTACACAGTGTGCATACAGTAACTCAGCTATCACTTGAGCCCCACAGGTGCCATGCCCTAAGGCATGCTACAGGCCATGCTTCATAAGGCAAGCAAAGTATTTTCAGTGGACTATCTGCAGTGGTATAGCATATAACAGAATATATTCTAGACATGGTGAAGCAATACGTTCCAGAAAACACAACATTTTTTCTGGAAGGCACAAGGATAACACATTGTGAGGCCATTTTTTGGATCGTATCAGTCACGTTTTAAAGCACACAAAGTTCTGCTACAAAGTTGTGGGTAAGAGATCTGTTCCTTGATTTATTCTCACTTTTCCATGAACACACTTCTGTTGGCTTTCCTAGAATAGGAATATTAAAGACAGCCAGCACATCACCATCTTCCCACCAGTGGTGAAGTAGTGCTGGCAAAGCACATATGGGTATGACTCTATGAATAAGGATCTTTGTAGTAAAGAACTTCCCAGCTCCACAGTGACTAGTACCAGGCAGCACATAGCACTGCTAATACACAGTGTGACAGACAACAATGGTCTGAACTGCATCTCCTCAAGCAAAGGCAAGAGAATAGCAACTTTCCAACTTCAGGAGGTTGCAAAGTGTGAAACAGGCCATTTTACAGCACCTGGAACCAGTCATCCCAATGTGTCTTTTGATTTAGTCACCTACGACTGCAATTTCAACGGCATGCACCGCTGCGCACACAGGAAAGGGTGCACAAGCAGAGCACGACATGTTGTGAAGAGCAGGTATTGCCACTCATCATCACCACTTGCAGCTCTCCTCCTGTTGGTCCAGCCCTTGTCCTGACTCCCAGCCCAGCCTCAGCCAGTCCCCAGGGAGGTGCCCGATGCCCAGGACTGGGGCTGCCCCTGCTGCCCCCTGACCTGCCCTGCTTCTGGCTGGGGCAGTGGGGCCCTGCTCTGACACCCCCATGGGGACACCCCCAGCTGCCAGCCCCAGCCCGCAGGGAGCCACTGTCCCACGTAGTGCCCAGGCAGCAACCAATTCCAGAGTACAAGAGATGGGGTGACCACAAATACCTATTTAACAAAGCAAAGAAATGGTCATGATTGTGGTGATAAACCCAAAAGCTCTTCTTAGTTTATGCCAGATTTTTCCTATCTAGTTTCACAAGCCAAACTCTTCACCTTGTAAAGGCCCAGAGTGATGCTAGGTAAATCC
Organism: Phoebastria nigripes; assembly: GCA_035582835.1. NCBI lineage: Eukaryota > Metazoa > Chordata > Aves > Procellariiformes > Diomedeidae > Phoebastria > Phoebastria nigripes. Next base: position 415,413 of record JAYKAV010002958.1, read on the forward strand.
AAGTGTGATTTTCTTTTTTTTCTTTTTTAATTGTTCTGGTTGATTTGTTTCGCACAGCAAGGCTCCTCACTGAGATGAAGGCTCCTTGTACACAAGCACCTACACCATGCATCTGTAATCATACCCTGTAAATGGCATCAGCAAAAGAAAGGAGTGACATTTTTTCCTCTTGATCACAACAGAATAAACAACATTTTAAAGGTTAAATTATTCAAATTCTACAGTTACCTGTAAAAAAAAATGACGTCTCTGCTGTACCTTCAGATTTCTTACATCCAATTATTTTGATTTTTTTTTATCCTGTCCCAGGCTTCCTGACTACTGCTGCTTAAGGGGCAAAAAAAAAGTGTTGTAACTAGTGGCAACTCATTTACTTCCACTGATAGCTACAGCTCCCGATACAAGGCTTTCACCTCAACTCAGAGAAGTTAGATGAACTATACAGCAAGTTAGTAAAACAGAAACAGACAACACCTAAATGCATATCACAATGCCTTGTGCACTAAGAAAATCCTATTTGGGTGTCAACTTTAACTTTTTTAAGGTCAGACAAATGTGACAGTCATGGCAAAGAAATATGCAATGGTACTTAAAACAGCCTCTGTACAGATTAAGGCAAAATAAAATAAAACAAAACTACAGAATTCGGTCTGAAATCCAGTTTTAATTGATGTAAATCCCTGGAATCCCACTGTTGCTGATGCTACCAGTTACTCCATAAGGTTGATGGAACCATACTGGCTCACACCAGCAAAAAATCTGGCCCTTCAATGACAGAAGAGAGTAGATGGTATCCAGAAAACATCATATAATTCGTAAGGGTTTACTGATTTTTCATTTTCTAATCCTGTTGTTATCTATTAAAAAAGTAAAACAAAATGAAACAAGGGATTCTGCAAAGTACCTGTATGTGATCATGCAAGGAGAATTTAACACAAAGACTCCCCTTCCTTAGTATCTTTCCTGTCAATCCCTTACAGCCCACTTCCTTTGCCTCCCAGGAGCACCCCTGCTGCTGATCCCCCTGCCTCTAGCTTTGATTTTGCATAGATTATCCAAGATGCAGGTTTACGCGTGAAGATCCACTGTTCTTTAACTTAAAAAATACAGCAGTTTGAGAACTGTAAAGCAACAGAGTATGACAATCCCAATCATTTTGTCTATTCCTTATCAATCCATGAAAGTATACCTTTACATCCAGACCTTTTAATCCAGACCGTTCTTTTACCCCATTTTCTGATGCTGTTCCATTTCTCAGGGTGTAACACCATTAATTCTTTCACACAGTTACGAAAAAGAACTAAAAGGAATCAGGGAAAACAGCCATACCACACTGTGTAAAGTAACATCATGACTGAGCTCATAAAAAGAGATGCTGACTGAGGAATTTAAAGTTTTTCAAAACTTTTGATCTTGTTTATACATGTGAAGGTTTGATGTGAAAGCTTGATGTCAACTGTAAAGAGAAACATCTCTCAAGACAAAAATAAAAAACAGACCTCCTGTTGAAACGTACCCAATGATAACCAACAAGTTTCTGATCTTGAAGAGAACATCACGCGAGTGTCTTGCATTTAATATTATCTTATGCCAAGGAGCCCTACTTTTTCTTCTCATTATATTTTCTTCATAGATAAGTGTTTGGTTTCACACATTTGATAAAAAAGAAAGTTGCTGGAGTGGATGTTCAGTAAGTCTTATTAGAATAACTACCCTGTTATATTTGCTTTGCACATGGGTCCTGAGATAACATGCTGTTTTGTGAGGACCCATGTGCAAAGCAAATACAACAATTATTCTTTTCATTTGTGATAATCACAATTATTAGTATGCAGATTCATAATAACCCCTTTGTATTTAACTGTGAGCTCTAGTTCAGCTGAGGAAAATCTGAGCCTGTCATTTCAAATATTTCTAGATTTAATTTGTCTTCTGTATTTATTACTTTTAACTTTGGTTGCAAAATATCAGTAGAAAAAATTATTTAACATTTAAGCATTATATGCCCAAAAGGATCTTAGTGCAAATTAGTAGAGTTTTTCCCTTCTTGTGATGGTATCACAAGGTATAAACATCTAGCATCTAACTGGGTTTGTTAAAAACTGAAGGACTTTGACGATATTATACTGGTGATAATAGACAAATGGTATTTGAAACATTTTACCATTAAAAGGATGCTAGTATTCTTTGATTCTAACAAAATAATCTTTATATTTTCGCAAAATTCTTGCGAATAAGGTACAGTATTGATTCTATATAACAAAAGAATGACTTGTATATTTGCTTCTAGTGGCAACACAAAGGGCTTTGGAAATGGCATAATTATGGAATTGGTTTGGGTTTGTGGGTTTGGCGGCGGGGGGAGAGGTTGTTCTTATTTTTAAAGAGAAATCCAGAGACAGCCTAGATATGCCACATGTGAACAAAAATTGCTGTTCAAATGCCACTCATAACCTGACACAGACAGGGAAAGGTTGACAGACATTTTAAAGCATACAGAAAGGCTAGAGAAATATTTTACCTTCAACTAGTTTATTTGTATATTCAGAGAGGTTTAAAATGCATTCCTATCCACCTGTCAGTGTTCTTCTAATGAACCCTTTGGCAACATCCGTAGAAGGTAATGGAAAAGGTTCATTATACTTGCATGGAGCAACATAAAATGAATGTTCAAAGACCAGAAAAGATTACAGGACAATTTATTAATGTTTGCAATGTTAACATGTATTTTACTTCTGACCTTGGTCAGACATTCAGGTAAATTTGTATACGTGTTTTTAAAATATGATTGCTGGATAAAAGCGAAGTGTGACAGTACATCAGCAGCAGAGTAGTTTTAAGCATAAGATCTAATGGGTTTCTATATACACAGATATATTAACCCCATGTGTGAATCACACACATTATAGGGAAATAAGGTCAGGAACCTTGTGTAAAAATTTTAAAATGTTAGTGATAATAAACCAAATGCAGAAGTTCTTTAATGACAATGAACAAAAAACTAGTGGGGAATGCAAAAAAAAAGACATATGGAAAAAACACAAGGGAAATAAGAATATTCCTGAGTGTGCTGGAAAACCACAGTTTTCCAGTGAAAGCGATTAACTATATTGTATATTTGCCAAGTATATTATTTGCATTTCAGATTTCTTTAAGTCAATGGATTGTCCCTAAAGGCTCCATAAAAGGGATGAGTTTTGAAGAGTTATTTGAATGAAGACAAAAGACAGTGATTTAACTCATGAATAGAAGTCTACAAAAGTTAATAGTGAGATCCAGAATAAAAGCCCAGAAGGAGAAAGGTATTAGGACAAGATAGAGAACAAGAGATCAGTAAGAGACACTCTATAGTAAAGCAAATTAGAGAAAAAGCAATCTATAAAAATAAGCAACTGCAGAGCTGGGAAGAGCTTTGAAGGAGAAGGTTTTCAGCCTAATATAAAGTCCGTTTGCATTAACAGGAGTCTTTTTGTTGACTACAGGGGATTTCTGATCAGACCATATGTGTTTCACCTTGATGATCTGAAGGCATTTTCTCTTTCTTTAAGTCATGCTAACAGGAATACAGCCTGTGTCCAAATATCATCATAACTCTAAATAATGTAAATGTGTATCTGTGACTTCATTGTCCAACCTACAGTCCATACCTTCCATCAAAGTTTGCACAAAGTGTAAGTGAGTGCTCTGACAACTTTAAAATTAGTATGTACTAATGTACAGAACTACTCTGTTCTTTTCCAAACACAGATCAGCCAGCAGAGCTTGCTAAAACTTACTGGGGATGTTGCTATTTCAATCTGCTAAAGTTGCCTCACCGGAATTCAGTGAATCACAATTTAACACGAAGAACAAGGACTCTCCACATAATCCAGCCTGTATTTTCTGTGTATGTGTATAGTTAAATCCTACATAAACTGACAGCATTTTAGATCAAGACAAACAACATCCTACAGTAAAATGAAATGCCCGTATACTAAAAAGTAAATGTAATTCTTTTTCCTGAAATTGAGAGTTGTGTAGGCAGTATCCCATCCAAATGTAGGTTGTGTGTACTAGAATTCTAATAGCAGGTGATCTGAAGTGCTCATTAGAGATATGCAAGTAATTCATTACCTAAGTGTGTCTAATTTAACCATATTTTCCCCTTGAATGAAGCCTGCCCTAGTGGAAATTAGTGATCCAGCCCACACACTTCCAATCCTGTCGGCACTTTCAGTTTACATTTGCAATTTTTTTTAGAATTCTAAAAATTACTTTGTCTGCCTTCTCTTCTGATCTCCACTGGGTATTTATATGCAGCAAGTATAATTATGCTTTTGGCAAGCTAGTGAAAATTAAACCCTTACAAGCAAGGGGAAAAAAGAAAGGAGGTTGAGGAAGCAAGGAAGAGGAAGAAAATCTGGTTTAAAGTGAACTTATCACAAACTTACTCGTGTAGAAGCAGAAGGAAGCTACATACTGTAACCTTACAGCACACTTCTAGGAGATGGTGACATTTGGCTCATGCTTAATGAAAGCTGAGGATGGGTATTTTATTGATTTGAACAGGGATTGTATCTACTGGAAGATACTAAAGTAATGACTTAGGCAAGTTGTCTTGTTTTAAATATCAAATCATCTGCTCCTAAAAATTCAGTCTCACTGACAAGCAGAGATGTATCTTGTATGGTAGGTCTTGCAGCACTACATACACGATACACTCTGAGCTCCGATTTTCATATACATCACTTTTGCATTTTTTTCCTCAGTAACAAAATAACAACTCCTGCTAGTATACCACCCTGCTGTCTATTTTAATTGAAAACTTTATCAGGCTTTGTTCTTTCAAGAGTTGTAAAAACTTAACTCAAAGTGAAGCAAATAGTAGATGAGGTATTTGGGGAAATTCAGCAGTGTAACACTTTCCTTCCTTCTTCATACAGTCCAGCATCTTCACAGTACCCAGGAGCCTAAGAGCTAGCAAATCCYGCCATGTTGTGTACAGATGCACTGCTTCAGAGAAGGAAGGGGCTGTGAAGAGCCTTTTCCCTCAAACCTCAGAAAAGCACCAAAAAGAAGCCTACTCCATACAATGACTAAATACAGTCTGCAGAGTGTATCCTGCCAACGGTGACGAAAGTCTCTACAGCACCACCAAAGGTAGCCCTGACTGTTGTACTCACAGGACAAGCCTGGGATGTATACAATTAATTTTCGAAGAAGACTTCGTGAAACTACCCTGCCTTTACTGGCTGGGCAGAGCAACACCAACCATCCATCCTGTGCCACTGTGTCTTTAACAGCAATCCTCACACTCTGAAACACAACCTGAACAGTTTGCACAGCACCAAGTTTTTCTACTCAGATGTGTCTTTCACAGCTAATTCCTCTTGAAGAAGAAGGCACCATACATCTCATAAAAAATTGACTCTATAGAAAAAGCTGACAGTCTCAGCTGCCTAATTAGAGCAAAGAAAGGCCACTTTCAATGGCTCAAATGTCAGCAGCATAATTGCACAATAGTTTTAGCAGACGAAAGTATTCTGTATGAGTGAAACCATCTGAAACTGTTTTGTAGTACGTATGAGCTATGGGTTTGTTTGGCAGAATATATATTGAAACATGCACACCATAGATGAGAAAAATCACAACCACAAACAGTTAATGGATTCCTTCATGTATCAATACTCTTTTGTCATTATAGTATACTTCTGCCTACAATAGCGGTCAAAGATAATTTGCAATCTGCTGTAAGAGAAACTATGAAGAGAATTAGCCATCATGGTACTTCTCTTCAAATCCGCTTGCCCCTGAAATGGAATAAACAAAATTTGGATTACTGCAAGAGTGTGTGTTTTGCACACAGAAGCCACAGAAAGCAGCATTACTGCAAGTCTGCTGGGAAAGGACAATAAAAATAAATCAGAATGAAAGAAAGCACTGTGGTTAATACATAAAGATGGAAAGCCAGAATGAAAGGTTAAGAGGTGGGAGCTTAATGGTTATTGTCCTATCATATTTTAAGAACCTGATCTTCATTTTGCCAAGGTAAATGTAGTGCCAAGTAAACGCAGGTCCATATTTCTAGCCTTAATACTTACTTATGAAGATGTTGGGTGTTACTCACTTGGCAGAACAATCCTTAAAATAACAAAACATGTTTTGTAAGAACATTGTGTAAAGTGAAGGTTAAACTGAGTTACTTATTTATTTAGAGGGTTCTTGGTTGTCAGCAAATGATGCAACACAGATCTAAGTGGAAGCAGGGTGGGAAACTGTTACATAGACATGATCACATCTTGTGATAAGGAATGGATAAACTACTTAATTGAAGGAGGGGAGTATGACCTTTCAGCAATAAATCAGTATCTGAGTTGTGAGTCTTTAATCACCATTTTGAGAAGCATGAAAAGTTGCAGCCAGAAAACCTGTCCTGCCAAGAGGGAAAAAAAAAAAAACAAAAAACAAAGGAAAAAAGGGGGGGGGGAGAAGAGACAACATATCATGGCCAGAAAAATTTTGTTTTACTGAATAAACTCTGGATTTGGCAGTCAAAAAGGTTTCAGTGTAAATTAAAGTTTGAATAGTCTTGGACTAGATGGGAAGCTCTGTCAAGGGAATTTAAGAAGACACTACTGTAAAACAGAAAAAAAATTACAGGGAAGTCACTGAAAAGTGACATTTTCCTTATTACTGCAAACTCTGTTCAGCTTCCCTGAGGAGTTCCTCTGACTGTGTATTCATTGACCCCAAAAAATATTTGGGTCCATGCTTGCTGCAATAGATGAACTGCTGATGAATCCAAAAGAGAGTTTTAAGGGCTCCCATCAGGGCAGTTAGTCATGCCAGGGGTGCTTTGTGAAGGAGCCTGGAGACTGAAAGTGCTGAAAGGTCCAATTCTCTCTGTATTTATCTCCCATTCTGCAACAGGGACAGCCTCAAGAATCCCAATTCCTATCAGAGCCACAGATCCTAAAACCCAAAGTAGCTGATCACTAAACTGAAGTTGCTGGTCTGTCAAGAATGCCAGCTTCACTGAGCAACTGCAGGGAGCCTATTTAAATTCAAACCACTATGTGCCAGCACTCTTGATATACTTTTTTTTTTTAAATTTTTGATTCAGCAAATTGCAAAAGGGTTTATTTTTCATCCAGTTCAGACTGAACTTTTTCTCAAACCCAAATCAAAGAAGATTCCCAAATCTGGATTGCTTTCTCTAATAGTCTCCAATGTTACAGGCTATTTAAATCAAACGATAGAGGTTTCAGCTCTACCTTTTTGTAGTTCTTACAGTTTTCTTCATACATTTAGTCCATCCTTGGTGTGCATTATTTGCATTATTAGCTCCTAGTTATGCCCCATTTACCATAAAAAAGCTATCAATCATGTCATTTGAAAGTGAAAGTTAGAATACCAGTTGGTTGGTTTGCTAGTTCTTATACAGCACATGCAGCTCTCTGAGAGGCTTAACTGATGAAGCCCAGTTTAATATGGCTTTATGTCTGGCATTTCAGTTATCCCATGTGAGCTCTGTTTTTCAAAGCTTTGTTCAACAGCTCTCGCTTGTGAGGACTCAGATGTCTAAAAGTATAGTTTATATACTGTATAAAGTACATACATCTAATCTCTGACAAATTTGTCATATTTATCAGAAGACAGACAAAACGTGTTCAATGTCTAGGAGATCAGTGCATTAGTAATTACAAAAGTTACAAAGAGCTTATAAATAATGTCAACTAAATGTTTTTTCTCATTAATAAATTCTTACCATAAACTGCATTCCTGCAAACTCAGTCCTCTGCAGATTCCCAAATCTGCTCCCGTGCCTGTTTCTCCGTACAGTACCAAGTTTCACCCTAAGTCCTTGAAGCCAGACTGGTTTCTGCTTTCTGTCTCACTGAAGCTTTCACCTTTCCTTCACAGCAAGAAACTACTACCTCTGATTCTATTAAAATGCATTTGATGTATTTTTCAGGCAGGATTATTGGCTGTAAGATTAATATGCACCTCTAGTTTCAGAGGTCACACTGGCTTTTTAAAAAGAAGCACTTTCTCTTTTGGTCATTTGAATTTATCAAGAATTATGCAAGGTAATACACCTAACCTGGAATAAACAGCAAAAAGAAAATCTATAAGACTGTAGCTATTTCTTACTATAGCTTTACCTTTGCAAACGATCCTTGTTTATTTTTTTCTGAATTTAATATTGCTAATAACTTTAGTGGCCATGTAATCTTGAATGTGCAAGGCATTAAAAGATATACATGAATCCCAAACAATGTTTTTTTTTTTAAAAAAAAAAAAAAAAGAGGAAAGAACGAACAATTGCCTTCAGTTATGTTAGGAGTTTTGATACCCTGAGCAATGTAATCATATTTCATAGGACATTTTGTATTTTTTATTTGTCAAAAAGAATATGAAAATCCATTTTCCGCTGTGTTGGAAGTGAAAACTCTAATAAATAAATATTTACTGCAGGTAAATATTTTTGTCTGACCATAACAAAGAAAAAATTCATACAGACTTGGGGTTTTTTTGCAGGTTGAAAAGATGGGCATCTATTGTACAGCACACATATACCAGATAGTAAAAATCTGCAGTGAGAACTGGCAAGCCGATGTGTTTCTTACACACTACACATGAATGTTCCCTGTCTTACTGCAATGACCTTATGATCCCTGGTGCCAAGTGTTCAGGTCCCAGCTGTGGATTTAAACTCAATCTCGTTTTGAGTTTCCATTCTGTTGGCAGCAGAGTCATTCTTCACTGCACTGCTCAAGCCAGAAAAGGCTTCCTGACTTGGAGGCAGACTCAGATAAGCAATGGCTATAAGAGAAGTTGTAATTGCACAAGCTCTTTCTTTCCCCCAACAGGTATTACTACAAATGAGTGTCACTGAAAATTCTTCTGAGCTTTAACAGGGTAGATAACCTCATAGGCAATTGTGAATCTAACATGGTGTCCAGATTAGCAAAGTAGGCGGAAAAAAGTCTTGTGTTACTTAACCCCTTCCCAGCAAGCATGGATTTTTGTGGTAGGTTTTTTGTTTTATGTTTTTTTAGGAAAGCCTTCTGAAGTAAGGAAGATGAGTAGGTAGGCCTAGCCTGAACATCAGTGAAAGCTGCACTGCTGAAATAATACAGCAGACTGTTAACACCACAAAATCAGGTAACCAGAAATTAGGGAATGCCAGAATAACAATTGCTCTGTTTTTTTTCCCCTCTCTGTACATAAACATTGTAAATGACATCTGCTATTTCTTCTCGCTGAGTGCACAGATCAGGCACTGCTTGTTAAATAGCAGCTATTCTGTGCTTACTTTATCCTCGCTCTTCAGAGAATACACCATACACCCTTTCCAGCATGCTGTTCAAATCATGACTTGATACCAAAATATTAACTTCCTCAAGGGTTCTTGATTCTCCCACTACAGCTTTTTAGTTCTTTCTAAATATTAACAGATTTATCCACACAACATCACAGTGCAGTCTGCAGTAGCATTGCTGGGCATATTTCACAAAGGAAAGCTGATGTGCATCTGCTGAAACCAAAAATAGAGAGGTGTGAAATAAACTTCAGAGCTCCAGGGTCTTGCTTTTTCCAGTGGTTGGCACTGCGCAGCCTCCCACAGGCTCTGAACAGAAACCCCTCAGCCTCAGCTGCCGGGGCAAGTGCAAGGCATTCTGCACGTCAGAGTCGGTGCATCGCAGGCTGTCGCACAGATAATAAGAAACACACAGCAAGCAAGCCTTCGCTGAAATGAAAGCTTCATTTAAGTCACTTGTCGCCAGGCTAACTTCAGGCATAAAAAAGTTCTCTTTGCTAAATTCCCCTTCCAGCCAATGAAGAGGGCGACTTAGCATATCTGGCACAGGCAGCTGATCTGGCTTTCTCACCATTGATATCACAACAATCCTACAGAAGCAAGCTTCTAGCCCAGTTAGCCCTCATAAATATTTTCTAACTCTGAGCTTCTATTTCATAGTTCTTTTCCAACTCTGAGATACTCGTCAACCTGTCTACCTACATTTTCCCCAGTGACCGTTCCTGTCCAGACTCCACTACTGCTCTCCCAGATTCATAAGCCCTCTTTACCTTGCCAATACCATTTGTCATCTTTGCTCTTATCTCCAGTTTTCCATTCCTGCCTAGCTGCAGCTGCAGTCCACACCACCCATGGTCCACCACATGCCTCTCAGGTGGCTCCTGCCATCTCTTCCTCCTGCTGACCAAGGTGTCTCTTCCCTCCAACTCCCCCATTTTCTACTCCAGGCCTGTTCCTCACCTCACTGCAACCAAGTCAGACTGCAATTCTCAGTTCTGTTTGGACATCAAATGGACAAATACTGAAAACACAGAAGAGAATCTCTCTGTGGAGGCCAAGAGCCCCTTGCGAGGACCATATTGGAAGAAAAGAGCTGCTCACCCTGATATACATGGATATAGCTATTTAGGGATGGTTCATGTGCAGTCAGGTCACACCAGTGATTTCTGAGAAATAAAGCAAGCTCCATTCAGGCACAAATCACAGACTTTAGCTGCCAAATGCTAATGTTGCTACTGAGCCAGGGCAAACTGAGGTATTTTTCAGTGCTTATGAGTGGACTAAATGTGGGTGTTTTTCCCAAAGAAAAAGCAAAAGATACATTCTTACTAATTCCAGGTTCATTTTCCAAAGCACAGAGGGACTAAATTTCCTCTAGTAAACAGTTACAAGAGTGTTGTTTGGGGTTTTTTTAAATTTTTATTTTAATAATATATTTTGCCTTTATCTCATAGTTCTCTAGACGTTTTCAAAAATCTGAGCCTAGGCAGATCTTGGCAAAGGAAAATGTCAGATAACTTAATTTTTGCAAAGTTATAAGGAACTGAAGACAGTTCTTTATACAAGAAATGATGCTACCACTTCACCTATGAGAGTTTGCTCATATGGGTAAATTTTCTGGATTTGCTTAACAGTAATGAATCCCTGTGCTGATACACTCACTCATTCTGGAACATTTCAAACAGCCTTTACAGGCAAAATTATTGCACTTGATGGCCCTAACTCAGGATTCCTGATACATCCACATTTCTGTTTCACTTTAGTGGAGTTTAGCCAAGTAAAGCATAAACTCTTGTTCATTGTTCTTATAGGATTAGTTAGACCTCCCAAGCTAGCAGTCCATCTGCTCCACCAGCTAATGCTATTGTCCCAGAGACACCACCTCCTTTATTGTTCCACTGAACAATCCATGCCAGCTCTTTTCTCAGCTGACACTGACAAGTACATGTCAACGCGTTTGCATTCTCCTGCACACATCTGTGACACTGAAGCCTTTCATGGTTTCAGGCAGTTTAAAGCCTAGTAAGAGCTAGGAAATACGCTACTAGAAAAATAAGAATATACTCAAGCTTTTAATTGCACCAGATTAGTTTATCTCATCAACAAAACATCCAGATTTGCATGTTTACTTTGTTCCCTTCTAACCTTCTCTTCCTAAAGACATACAAGTTAGCATTGCAATGTGAAATAAAATGTTTTAAAGTATTCAGCAAATTTAAAATACACTTACATATAAAGAAAATCACTAGCATAACATGTTCTGGTAATTTTTTAAATAGATACAAGAGTAGAATCTCTTTCACTGAAGACTGCTTTTTGGGTTGAATCCACAAAATGGAAGGACCAAAATAAGGAAATCAATTCCTGCAGTAGGTCCCTGAAAAGCTCTTGCTAAATGAACTGATGCAATCTCAGTACAGGACTTATAGTCAGCAGTGACAACAAAATTCTCATTACTCCCAGCATCTCAAGGAAAAAGCAAGAGATGGAGTGAAACTATAGTTGTTGCAGGTGGTAGAAATCCAAGATTATTGATAAGGCACAGACCAAACACAATCCTCTATCCCTTACAATGTCTAACACTGCTTCATTCAAACCTCATGGGAACTTCATGTGATCCAAAACAATACAGCCTTATTTGCCAATGCCAATTAGTCAATGACAGAAAAGAAAACAATGTAGATGGATAAAGGCATTATACTTTAAAACAAGCTAAAATTGCAGTTGTTGCCTACAACACACAAGTATTTAAGGACAGAAAGAAAGAATACATCTACTCATTGGCACAGTGTCTATATAAGATACTAAAATATAAAACATCTACTTTTGCTGATTCATCAGGCTCTCAGGGAGTGTTATTTACTGGATATTCCAAAAAGGAGCCAAGCCTCCAAACCAGAAAGGGAAACACTGTCTCTCTGTCATGCCAGACCACATTCTCAATGTGTCCTTCAAATGGCTCCTATGGTGGCTCTCAGCCTCTGATGGGGAACCACAATGACCACAGCTCTTGGACCAGGGCAATAGGTGATAGGTACTAGCTTTAAAACAGTATAAGAAGTGGGAAACCCAATGCATTCTCTACAGATAGTGTGCACTCTTTTAAAATCTTAATTTCATTTATGTCAATGTAAACCCATCTCCAGAGATTTCTCTAGAGTGAATTCTGCCTCCAAATAGGAGGCATCTGACAATTATCCACCAGTGTCCCAGTTTAACTAAATTGGTTTTAAATTGGAACAACTTGTTATATGGAAGGGGGAGTTGAAGGGGGATGTAGTTTTGCCTGAGACACATGATTAGATTTAAGCATTGAAAGGGAAGGTCCCACCCTCTGGACACAAGCTGTCAGACCCGTACAGCAGCTTCCCCCCATCCCCCCTTCTTTTTTTGCCTTTTGCTGAAAAGCATTTTAGCAAATGAAAAATCTTAATTATATTTTTTTACAAAGAGGGCAAAAGCACTTGTAATTTGTTTTAACATAAGCAAGCACAGCAAGGTGACATATAATCAAGCATTCCCAGACTGATGTATTAAAATGCTTTTCTGCCAACTCCTGCCCTGCATCTATGATGTAAGAATTTTCTTTCATTATTCCTTTTTATTATTTTCCCATGCAGATCACCGTGACCCATGCAGATCTTTGTGAATGTAGATGGTAATAGAAAATCCCTTCCATCACAGCAAATCTTTTCCTTAAGCATATAAAAGGTTTGTTCATTAAACATCCAAACACAAAACATTCCTCAGTGAGGAAACTAGTTCTCTGATTTATCTATAACAACCCAAAGAACAGTGCTAAAAAGGTGCAAGGAAGCCAATGAATCACCAGTATTTCCTTCTTCCAACAAGAGGCCACTAGTAATTGGATGTCAGGGAAGAGAGAAAGAAATAGGAATATTTTCACATAAATTATTCTATAAGAAAAAGAAACCTCTCTGTGTGTGTATATATATACACACAGATCAGCTGAACTTTGCATTCTCAGCATGGATGGCTTTTCCAACTCTGGTGTTAACTTAAGAAAACAGATCCATCTGGTCCTGACTGCTAAAGTGTAGGAGACCTCTCTTCAACAGCAACCAACTTCTTCCAAATTGCAAAGCATTCCAGCTCCCCTAGATTAGAAAACAGTAGACTGGAAAATTGCAGGAGATTGGTTTCTGCAGACTCTCTGTTTACAACCGCAGTCTGTAACAAGACAGCTATGACTCGTTCTGCAAAGGAGCTCGCCTGCAGCAAGTGCCCCAGAGGCAAGCAAGGATCTTCTGTTCGTTCCAATAGTAGATCTCTAGCAAAAATCAGTGTGATAAGTCTGGAATTCTGTCTTCCTCCCTGTCCTCCTCCAATTTTTAGTATTGTTATTATTTTCGCTCAGGCAATCAGCCTAAATATCATTAAGGAGACTAGAATCTTGGCTGGATTTAATAAAAATATTATGTGGAGAGAAAAAAAAATATCCAAGAAGTAATGAAATAACAAGGAATTACTATAAAAAACCCTCTCATAATCAGATACTGCTTTTATCACATCATATGCATTAAACTTCTCTGAACTGATGTCCTTTTCATCCTAATGTACTAAATTAAATATCTGTTCCTTGTAGAATTTGATTCATCTAAACTAGATTAAAATCAAATCATGAACAAAATCAATTTCACTTAAAGTACAATAATCCCAGCCCACTGAGGCCCCCTTCTAGTAATCACAATAAATGCTGTCTCTACCACCATTGCTATCCCTTATTTTTCCCCCTAGCCTTTCACTGGATGCATAAATTTCATATCATATTATAAATTATGACCTTGTATATCTTATTCATATCTTATTAGAGCAAGTTGGCCAAGAAGCCAGAGGCAAGACAACCTCATTCAAACATTCCTCCAGGGTTTTCAGGTCAAGTCATTTTTTAAATTGGGATTGGTATAAACCTCAAGGGATTTCTTGATTTAAGAAAGAACTACAAACATTTAAGCTGTCTTGGGGGGATTATGCTGACATTGGATCGTGGGATTACCTCCCGCATAAGACTCAAGGGATTTGGACTGGTTCGGCATCTCGTCAGAAAACTGGGCAAAAATGCTTCTTACGTGATGTTAATCAGATATTCAATCATTCCTCGCTGTAAGCGTGTCAAAAGGTAGCAAACAAAGGGAGAGGGAAGCGAAATCTTGCTTTGAGATGCGWAGGAAACAAAAGCAATCCTCTGACATACTGTAGCATTTTGGCTTTTTCATAAGGCAGCACAATTCCTGGTGACAATGGGCCAAAATCCTGAAAAGAAGTTTCAAATCACTTATATACCAACCATCTCAGAGCTTGCCCCTTGGATTTGCAGATGATCACTACCAGCAAGGTGGTATCTAATTAAATACTTTTACTAATAATTAATAACACTTGGCACTTCTACGACAGAGCACCATTTGTCTCGGAGCACTTTAATCTAATAACAAAGTCTGACAACAATCTTCAAAAACAGGAAACTCTGATTGTAGCTGATGTAGTTGGAACTGTGAGAAGGTTTTAGGCAAAACCCCCTCTGTCCTAGTCAGATCCAAGCTCTGACTCAGATCTGAGGCCAGGCTTGAATTGCAATTGAAACYATCCTGTCAAGAACAGCACTTTAATAAATTCTCTGACCATCAAAAGTAAGTGTGAAAAATGTCATTCTCCTTCAGTAATTTCCTTCTCTCTTTTCTTTTTTTTTCTCCTAAAGCAGAAGTTAGAGGGGGAAAATGACAGGAGTTAAAGTCATTCACCACTGGAACAATAAAAGGAACAATAGCCAGCAACATCCAGAAATAAAATGGCTACTCGAGAACTGTATCTGTTTGGTTCTGCCAAATGTAAAGGGTCAATGCCAGACCATCATGCTGAGAAAAATATTGCAAAGGAAAATGGATTTTTTACGAAGGAATGTCGAAAGGAAATTAGAAGTCACTCTCAGAAAGGGGTAATAATGTCTTGTCAAACACGGATCCAATCCCCTCAACTAAGGTACATTTTTTTGTAAACTTATTCAACAAATGAAAAAAGAAAAGCAAACCACAATCCTAAACACACATTTATTAATTGTAAAGTGTATACATGTCCAGTGTGGAAAACTGAAGGGGTTTTTTGTTTGCCTTTTTTTTTTTTTCCCTTCAGCTGCTTCACTGGAGAATGAAGAAAATGTCCTTCTTCAAAGGCGTGTTCTTTACTCCTTCCAATCCAACCACGGCATCATTAGACACATCTCTACTCTCTACCTGTGTAGCCTCACATATCACCTGTACAACATATTGTGCAAAGACACAATCAAGGTTAGTTTCAAATTGCAGAGGCAGAAGATAAAGGAGACTGGACTGTGATGGGAAACTCAGTCATAAATCTGTACTTTTTAAGTGTCCCTGACAGGACCCGCTGTTGGAGAAATCTGTCTCTCAATGCATACAAAGCTCTTACGTGATACTCCATTGAACCAAAATTTAGCTGTAATAGTCTCTCTATTTCAAACACAGGCTTTCTTCTTTGTATCTTTAAGGAAGCACAGGAATCACACTGTACATAACAACAAAGATTGTCTATGCTGGAGAAAAAAAAAAAAGAAGAAAAAAGAAAAACCCAATCCTAACTAAACTTGACAGGAAACTACTTTCCACTCACTCATGAAGAGATTCTAGCATCACTGACAACAAGCCCTGCTGATTGGGGTCAGTCACTTTTCAAGCCCAAGGGAACCGTCTTTTCCAACTTCAATCACAGTCTCATAACTCCTCTATAAATAAACATACCAAGGAACAAAAAAACCAGGGAGAACCAGCAGTCACAATCCACACACAACAGTGGCATCCATTAAACTGCAGTAATAATGTTTGTGTTCTAGGAAGTCTGGAGAGGAAGGAATCAGTCTCCTTCACAAGCTTTATTTGAACTATGTTCATAACTTTGAATGGTTTGGTAATTTTACAAGCACATCTGCCCAGACAAATGCATTATAAACACTAAACACCATCTGAGAAGCTTCTAACTTTTTATGCTCACAAACAAAAAACTACAATAGAATGTGTCAGATGTTTAACTAACACAAAAATGAAAGTTCATTTGTAATGCTGATTTTGGATGAGATTTTGGTGCTTAGGATTCCAAGGACCCATTTTTTTCATTGGATCTAGAACTGAGTTTTCAAGCAATCTTTCCATAAAACAGGAAAACATAAATCTTCCTGTAAAACAGGAAAACATACATCATGATGGTTAACCAAAAAGTGTAACTTATTTCATATTAGTGGTATACTAAAATACTGATAATTTTACAGGGGAGAGCAACACTTTTTTAATTCCTAGCATTGTGTATCCTGAGACAACCCTACATGAAAGCCTATGTGTGTGTGGAGGGGGGGAAGCAGGAAGAGGAGATAAGAGATTAACGTTAAGGGATTTCAATTTATGGATCAGAAACAGTTATACTGAATATGTATGAACTCAAATGTTTATATGGCTTTTTCTTGTAAAGGATCGGTTCATCATTTTATCTTTTTAAGGATTTTGTGTGAATAGGAAATATTCCTTGGGGCAGTCTTGAGCCATCAAAGAAAAATGCACACATGTATTTCTAAATTTCTTTTTTGCTATTTAAAAATTAATCTGCATCCATGGCTATAGATCAGTTTCTAGATATAGAGCAAATCTCAGTATCAAAATACCCAAAGGAATCTCTTGTAACACCAGTATTTGTGAGATTAAAAAAAATATATATTTTTCACTATTTTGGAAGTCCATGTCAGTGAGCACAAAAAACCTAGGAACTGTTTACTCAGTACAAGAGCGACTTGAACATTTTTTTTCCACACATGCCATAACTGCCAGCAAAAAAGCCTCCTAACATCACAGCACTATAGAAAGCTACAGCTCATAGAACCTCGGGACATCAGCTTGCCCATCTCCCTAATGTGAGGCAGGATTAAGTACGCCTAGTAGATATCTGCTGAACCTATACTTAAAAACTTGCAGAAATGGGCATTTCACAGCCTCCCGAGTAACCCATCTCAATGCTTGGAGAATCTTTTTAGTTAAAAGTATGGTAAAATGCTATATTTTGTCTACCATCTATGTAGGCAACCAGTGAATTAAGTTGTGTGTTCAGCACAAGTACTTTAATATTCTTTCAATATTAGCCCTGCGTGCTGGTCATATGGCATCTGCCACAGGCTCTCTCTATAGTTACAATATAAAACACATGGGGTCAACACTGGCACACAATTATCAATACTCACTCCTTTAGTCATGACAAATAGCATCTCCCAGGTAGTGCCTAAGTATTGCATGTGAAATAGGAGGAACCAGTAGCAATTTCCACCTGGCGGTACAAAGCAGGCCATCCTCTTTTGGAGGAGGGTTAAAGAACAGGGGAGAATTTAGCCGTATGGATGCAAACTGTGTTGAATTATCTGAGGGCCAGAGAATGGGCCTGAATGTTTTTTTTACTAATATAGTCCTAGCCAAAGGCAAAGAATATGTTTCTGTTAGAAAATAATTCAGACTAATTAATGCTATTCTGTTTTTCTGCCAACATATAAGCATAAAATTAGCATTCTGTAAATATTTGAGATGAGATTACATTTCCTCTGTGAAACCACATTTCTAATCTGTTCCAAACAAAAGTACATGCCAACTCCATGAAAGAAGAAAAACCTTCACCCTATTGAGCACCTGATTTATTAATAAAAAGAGCAATCCAAAATTAATATTGCTGTATATGAAACTTAAGCCTTTTTCCTAGTGCTGTCTGCTTTTGGGAATCCTGTGTACAAAACTTGAAAGGTTTAACCACTTCCCTTATTCCTGGGTAGTTGYATAAGGCAGCTGCCCCAACAAATCCCATTCAGTGCTTTCTCAGCGGGTTCGCTATCTGGTCTAACGTTGCCAGAACAACACGCAATGCTGTTCCATGAAAAGGGACACTGCTTTTTTTTATCACATGCCAGTAAAAGCTGCCTTTTTCACAAGAGGCTTAATGGTGAAGGATATACTTTCTCTTGTTATACTGGTCTAACTCCACCACTGGTAACAGCAGTGCGAGTCATGGCCCGCAGCCACTCTTCTAATCATAGTGCTAATTAGCTCGGGATAAAAGAAAGAAGGACTAAGCCTTTACAATACTCCATGGTGACTGTCTGGCACCCAGTTGCAGGACTGGGTAGATCTGTGTTACGTTGTCAGGTTCTCCTTGCACTTTAAGTGCTTGAGAACAGCTTTGCAAAAAGCAGCAGCAGCCTGAACAAGGAGATGCAGAAAGTAATCGGAAGGAAGGAGAAGAGAAGGTGAGGGATGCATAAACCCCACCTCTCAGATAGTATGTCACCTAACTTCAGGCTGTAGTGCCTCCTAGCACATTCCCTCCCCCTTCTGGACTCGAGTGTTCCAAAAGGAGTAGGAGTCATGTCATGTCTTTAATTCTTAAGCAAAACTAAGGAACGGGGAATGTCATCTGTCCTTGCTACTTTTCCCTCTCCAGCCAAGAGTGCATACCGTGTCCTGGGCAGGGGCTCTAGTGACAGGTGAGTAGAGGCTTAGTCTGTCTTCTTATCCCAAGAAAGCCGACAGGAAGGGGGCCCAGGAGGAAGAATACCTGCTTTGAAACACCACATGCAAAAAGCAGGGCTTTTAGCAAGCCAGAAGCTTCGTACATGAACAGCTGTATGCGTATATTGATGCAGCAGTGTTGGAGTTTTTATCAGCAGACATTTTGGCACATGAGGACTTCAACACAATGGTAGCTGTCAAGAGTTTTCAGGATTTCATTCYCATCTAAGTGCTGAACATACCCACATAATCTGTGATTTAAGTGATTAAAGTCCTTTAGCCCAAAATGCTCAATGTGCCAAAGCCGGAGGAACTGTGTATGGCATGACTCAAACTACTCTGATGACATTTGGAAATACAGCAATCACTTCCCAGCACTGGCAAAGTAACAGATTAGTAGCTACTCTGAAATTCCACTGGGTGTTTGAAAGGTGATATTTTCTATCATGTCGGAGCATCTGACATTTCATGTTTTCTTACCAACTAATCCCAATTTATTAAAGTCACCAAAGCAAGTGTTTTCATTAAAATCAAGTCAAAACATCTCTTTTAAAAAAATTTCAAATGCATTCTAATCACCTACAGGACAACCTTCAGTTAATTTTCCAAATACTTGGTTAACATTTTATAGTTGTGGGTTTCTTTGATGTCTCATTTTTTATGAACTTACATCATATGAAGCTGCTGGTTTCACACTTTATACTCACTTTTTAACACACATAATCATGTTAACTGGTAGTTAATTTGTTTTTGATTGTTAGAATTACATTTTCAAAGACCTTGTAATCATTTTGAGAATGTTTTCTCCAGCCTGTTTACAAGGCAAAGGGTTTGATCTCTGCAATAGGAGTTTTTTTAATGAAATCGTTATCCCATTTAAAGGTGGTGACTTCCTCTGTCACAAGCAGTAGCACAAGAACACAAATCACGAAAAACTTAACATGATGCATACGGAAAAAAATAAATGTATTAAACATAAATTTGTAAACAGAAATCCAAATAGATTCTCTTACAGTAATAATGTTGTGGAATTAAGAGAATTTAATACAATCCTTTGCTTGCAATTCCTTGCAAAACTCAATTACATGCCCATAATTTGTTGGTTTTTTTCAAGATGAGAATTCAGTTTTGAAGATCTGGCTTCAGTTTTGAAGGAATGTGGGCAGGGGCAACTCAAGCCTCTTCCCATATATCTGCGTTAGGTAATGTCTGAGTCATTAGGTCACTCATTACCGAACCGTACACCCACTCCTCCTGACTGTCATTTGGACAGAGGTTCTTTATTGCATCAAATGTATGTTCGATTCTTTTGTAACCAGCCTAGCTGGAAATTACAGAAAGCCCACAATGACTTGTTTTCATTTGCAATGTTAAGATATGTTTTTAACTTGGCATTTTTAACCACAGCAACAAACATCCAGTGGCATCCACTCTCGCTGCTGTTACTGCCTGGGTCTTCCTCTGCCCTCGCTGCCCTCCTCCAACCAGGCACAGCTGCCATGTGGATGACAGCTACAACTTTAATAAACAGAAAAAGGGAAAGTGGAAGCAAGCAGGCAAAGAAACATCAGCTTGCAGCCTTGCCAGGCTTGCTCCCTTGCCTTTTGCTTTTCTCAGACTGGATGAAGCTAGTAACTAACGGAGCCTGCAGGGAAAAGAGGAGGGCTGAGAAAGGGGGAGCACACTGGTCACTAAGGCCACCAGCTACTGCTCTGTATAAAAAAATTCTGCACTGATGTTAAAATGCATCATAACTCATAAATTAGAGCCCAAAATTAACTCCTTTGCTGCAGTCTACTGGTACCGTGTGAGCCGTCAAGATTGAAGCAACTATGTGCTCAAAGGAAATAAGATACAAGCTGTAGATTTAATGCTAAGTCAAATTTGTTCCTACTCTAGGACTGTCACATCTGAAGTTAAGAATCTCCTCAAATTCCCTGTAAAGAATAACCCCAGCATCTGACCTAGACAACATTTCCCCAGAAAAACTGGCTCTAAAATGCAGGGCTGTCCATAGGATGCCATTAAGCATAAGGCAGTGTCTTCATTTGCCTTCATGCATCAGCAGTTAACTCATTATTCTATACAGCTTTTGAGAAATTCCTCATATTAAAAAAAAAAAAAAAAAGGTATAAAGTGTAAATCCACCTCACTGTGCAGCTGTGCTAGCAGTTCTCAGCGGCTTAAAAAGAAGCATCATTGACAGGCTTTTAGAGGCAGCTGCATCCTGTCCTCTCAGCCTTAGCGCATTGCTCTGGGTAGGGCTAGCTTGTGGGAAGGAGGGAAGGTTGCTGCTGCTGAAAAAGTTGGGGATATGAAGTAACCAAATTATGCAAGAGGTTTAGGAAAGATCTGGGGTGAAAGGGCATGAAAATTCAGGCATGTGGAGATCTACTGAGCAAACAAAACCTTTTTAATACAGGAAAGCAGCTGTAGTCTGTGGGAAAAGCAGAATGGGAAAAAAATTATTTTAGAGCACCTCGTTAAGTCTTGAAATTGGACTTTCCARAGGAACTTGGTTTATTATCTAATGAACCACCTGGTTATTGCAAATGGCAAAAAAAAAAAAAAAAGCTTCATTTTAAATTACAGTTTAGTTCATCTGTCTTTTCTTTGTAAATCCAGCTCTTTATAGGAGTGTCTGTAAATAGAAATAAAAGCCTACCAATTAATATATTTAACCTCTACCTGTTGCTAAGTGTTTCAGTGTGTACAGTAACTTGTGAACATTTATGCTGGGAAAAAAAATCTATTTTAACCATCAGCTAAAAGTTGTCATTAAGCACTTGAAATTGGTAACCTTGCTACTGATATACTCATACAAGGATGGCCTTTTATTTTTAGGTGAGTCTGTCATCAAATCATTGAATTATGGATAAACGTGGCTTTGATATTTCCAACCTTTTTCCAACCCTTTTAGGCTAGATTTATTTCAGTGACTATTACAATGTTACATTATTTGTTTACAGTAATTGAACTGAGCAATCAACACAAAAACAATGTGTTTGAGAGCTTCTCCACTTGTGTTACAACAGTAATTTATTAAATTACACACAGATGTCATTCAACTCCTTGAAAGGACTGCCCTCAGGTTCAAGCCTGGATTACATGTATACGTTGACATTCTATTATTAATCTTTCAGCCCTTTTWACTTCCTCTTACAATATCAGAATGAATTTTCAGTTTTGCATATTTCAACAGAATGAATACGGTCTTCTTTGGGGTGGGGACTAGGGTGGTGGAACCGAATCATGATTATAAAGCAAAGCGTATTTCTGCTTCTAATTCAAAACCAGTTGGGGAATTTGACATCATAACCTCTTGTTTTAATGGTTTCTCTCTTTCATTTTGTAGCGCTTCAGTCCATCTCAGCATGGCACAATTACAACACTAAATTTACTTTCTGAGAAATGCAAGCATCTCCTCCTAACACTATCGCCTACGAAAACAGGAAACTAAACTGAGCAGAGATGCCCAGACTGTAGCAACTTTAACTCAGAAGTAACTTGAGGAAATCAAACTCAAAGACATTCCTTTTTTTTTTCTTTTTCAGCTACCAACAATCTATGTCAGTGAATTTGCATAAACTAAAAAGCAATCTGGTGGGTATTACAAGGAATCCCTTGCTCAAGAAGCTCTGGAAGTGTGAAGAAATAGTTTTAGTAAAACCATGACTAGAATTTGCAAAAGGTTCTGGAAAGATTCCTGCTGTGTTGTTCAAAGAGTTCGYCAGTGATCACACGTACACATAGAGGACTTTAAAGGTATTTCTTTCCCTTCTGAGTTCTACTTCCCTCGGAGGATTCATTCTGTGACAGAAGTAATAGTTAATATTAAAAACTGACATACCATGATTTAGACCAGTGGTCTCCATTTAGGACAAGGTGGTACATGCCAGTAGCAGAACCCCTACAAAGCAAACTGACAAGTCCAATCACTTTTATGGTAATGTTGGATGGGCGAACTGAATCTGATGGTAGAATAACTCCCTTTTTTCCCTCCTTCAGTCTATCATGAAGTTCTGGCTAGACCCTGAATTGCAAACAGCATTTAGACAAAACCTCACCCATACTGAGTAATGGGACTCTGCTAATCCTGGATAACTCTGTGCTAGATGCATACCAGAGCTTTTAAGAGAGGTTTCACATCTTTGGATGTTCCTTCTGCTAGCCTAACAACATATAACTGGCCAACTGGAACATCAAACTGGCCACCAGTAGAGGAGACACCTCTGAAAACAATAATGAACAGCTTTCGGCTGCTTGTCAGACTTAGAAAAATAAAAAAGCCTCACGAAAGCAGAGGATCAGCTTCACCTGGGAGAAGTGAGAGAAGGTAGGATTGGAACCCATTTCTACGGCTTAGAAATCAGTGGTTTCCAGGCCTCTGAAATGCTAGCTGTGGATCAATGCTAGTCTCAGGAATTAAATCTCTGATGACTTTTAATGGCAAAAAAATCAAATAACTTGATTTTATCCAGTTTTTATTAAAAAAAAMCAAAGTCTTCTGCTGCCTCCTTACGCTCTAAAGGAAAGATATTTGTGTGGGATTACTGGGTAAGCACAAAAGGAAGAAGGAGAGCACCTCATGTTTCCCTAGGTATTGAGTGACCTGAGGAGGAGCTTGTATCTCCTTGGGTGGCAGCATCGCTACAGCCTCCCCCTGGGGATTAGTAAACAGCCTGAGTTACTGCAGGAGCATGCAAACACTTTCCAGAAGGAGAAGAGAAAGTGCTGCCAGGACATAAGGACCCCCCACGCTGGGATATTATGCCTATTCCAAGCTTAAGTAATCAAAATGCCTTCAGCAACCGTTGCTCAAGCAGTGCATGTCCCCCACTCTCCCTCCCAGAAGGCTTTAAGAGACATTAATTGAGTCATTTGTTTGTAAACCAAAGTGTATGGATAGCATGGGATTAGGATGTATACTTAATGGTGGGTAAATGTCAAGATATATTCTCTTTAGGTAGATTAAATTTCATTCCCTTTTTTCACTGCAGTACATTATGCAGCTTTAGAGAAGTAACAATTGTTATGGATGCTGCACCAGGTATTCAGCCATTTAAAAATAATGCAACATTTCCAATTTGCAGTCCCAATATACATTGGCCTAGCCCTATGATTTAAAAGCTAGGCCTTAATTGTCTTCTAGCCATTACTCTTAAAATGCAGAAACCCTTTCTTTCTCAGACCCATTTACAGTCTCTCTTTTCACTTTCTTAGCAACAGTGTCCTAGTGCCTGAGGTAATAATTTATACAGCGCAGAGCTGCTACTCTGGAAAACAAAACCAAAAGTTACTGCACATAAAAAATAGGGCTTCAAGGGGGGGGGGGAAGTATTTATTAGACAACTTTTAATAGTAACAAAACTGGGAGACAGGATTCCTAAGCTCAACTGGCTGTTCTGTGTCCCATACCAGGGGGTATACACAGTACCAGTCTGACTGGCCAGAGCTTTTATGGCTGTCACATACCTCAGGAGTATATGCCATAGCAGGTGACGCCAAATGGAAATGCTCTTACCCTTTCAGCCCCACCAGGAAATCCATACCTGCACACAGCCACCACCTTGATCTTAGGGAAATCATTATAAGGAAGATGTATCTCTCATTTACTTGGTTTGACTTGGGAGAAGGCAACAAGGCAGAACTGTACAGGCCACTGTGACAGACAGTCTCTTCACGGACCACTGGAAAGGCTGTGTACCTCAGCAGGCTCGAGCATACACCTTTTCACAAGGAATCAGCCTTCACTTCACTGCCACATGCACTCCAGCTCTTCCAAGCAGGGCTCCTTGTCTCAAACTGTAAGCCTAGTGGCACTATCAATACCACATTCCTCATGGTCTTTTTCAGTCCTTGCATTTAAGGCATGCATTGAATCTGCCCCAGGGCATGTGGAAAGTAAGAAAACTAGATTTCTGGTATTTCCCAACTGGCACACTAGTATAATGTTAAACCACTCTATTCCTGAGTCTACCTATGCTGCACAGAGGGAGTATAAAGCTTAATTAATTTACGTTTGTAGAGCATGAGCTTCTCAAAAGGAAGTACACAGTGTAAGTAGAAATTACTCCTATTAAATCAGGTATTGGGGGAAATGATCACACACTGTGGGCTGAAGCTTGCTCCTCTGTTCTTTAAATAGCGACAACGCAGGCAGCAACGTCAATGGAGACTGCATTCCTCATCATATGTTAGTTTATTCATAAAGTTCAAGCAAAAATGAATTATCCTGGCACCTGTTCTGGCCCTTTGTGGTGCAAACCTGAGCTGGGGACAGGATCCACTCTTTGTAAGTGCAGACATTTCCTAGGTACTATGTGTGGTCTCTGTGGGGGATGAATCAGTTGTCATGGGTACTTTCTGTTTACAATCCCACCGACTGGAACTGGCGTCTACTACAAAAAGACAGCCTCTCTTGTTGAAAGCAAAGTACTTAGGAGCAGATCCTGGCTAAAGGGATGAAAGAATGCTGAGGGAAGAAAAAACAGACCAAAGGGAATGAAGAGAAGGAACCAGAAAAAGAAATCTCAATATTAGCAGAAACAGAATTAAAACTTCTATACAGATAAGTGAATTGCTTATGTAAAGAATTCTAAAATTAGTTATCACAGTCTGGTAATTTGCCTCAATTGCCAAATATGCACAGTTATTTTTCATGTTTGTTAATGTTATAATGTTATTTCAAGTAAATTAAGTACAAAAAAAAGTATATGAATTCCTGATCATAATCACTGACTTCTTGTTTGAGCTGAAAAAAGTCACTTAACCTTCCTACGCAATGGGAAATAATAAGATGTGTCTGTTTAGAGTGATGTTATGAGAATTACCTAATATTTTGTGGTGCTTTAGCAGGGGCCATCGCTCTTCAAGTATGGCACTACCACAGAAAGCAGAAAGGTGAGATCCTAAGTGTAAGTCTTATTAGTTACACCATTAGCGGTGTGAAAGTGCAGGGAGGATAAGTGAGGGCAATGATGTGCTTTGTCACAGCGCTACTTCATGTATCATCGCGTCCTTTATCAGAGCATATCTCGCTCATAAAAAGGGGTTCCAAGCAAACATGAAAGATAACAAGCAAGAATGGAAAATGAAAGAGGAATACTACACCGTTGTTTCTTTTCTCAGCTGCTAGCAGCTCTCAGAATAACATTCAGCTCACTTCAGTGTTACATTGTCATTTTTTTTCCCCCTCCTTTTTCACTATGGACTTTCTTTGTCTCTCGGGCCTGATTTGCAATGCCTTGGCATACTGTCAAAGTATTAGTATGAAGAAACCACAAAGCAGTAGCTTCACTTGTATAGCATTCTTATTTTATCATTARACCGACTGGACATCTCTTCTATGTTGCTAGGCAGAGAGAGAGAGTGTGCGCGTGTGTGTTTACATGTATGTGTGTACATGTAATGATGATGCCCAGCCAAAAATATCTGCGACCTTACCAGCCACATAAAACCTAGAAGCCACAAATGTTATTGAGAAAGAAAGCTAACTGGCTGCAAAGGCAGGGAGGGAGGGCAAGAACCACCCCAAATCCTCAGGAAACCATATTCCTTAAGTTCATATCCCACATATGACCACCACCTAACCTTTAACTCCTGAAGCTTATGTTGCTGCTCCAAATTATAAAACAAGTATCATATAATTCAGACCAGTGCGTAAGGTAGGAAGCCTGTCAAACTCCAGTTCACCTTCCTCTAGCTTCACAAAGAATTTTTAATTAGTCTATCCAGACCCTACAGATTACTTTGCAGGCTGTTCCTTTCAGCATAGTTATCTGAGCAAATTTTGAAGAGATGCCACAGAACTTCCCCTCAAAGTGGATTTTGAAAAGATTTATCAAAGCTGCGCTGTCTTGAGATACAACTGGAACATTTTCTATTTGGAATTAGAGAGAGGTTTCAAGATTGTTTCGGGCACATATTGTTTTCCATTGCTCATTTCCCCACACCTTAAAATGCCTGTACATACAGAGAGCAGTTCTTGGTGATAGCTCCAGAGAAACGGTCTAATTGAAGGAACTTTACAGATTCCTGGAACTAAAGGAGTATTATAAAGCCCCAGGGAAATGGCTCCAACTTCCTCTCCCCCACTAATAAATCCCCTAGGAGTGTCAGGGKTTTTTCTCTATGGCTCACCAACCTTGATGGACGACTGCAGCGTAACCAACAACTTACAGAAAAACTGGGAGGGGCATTAATTACAAATATAAACATTACCAAAGTAAGCACAGTAGAGAGTTAGTTTAAACAAGGAAAGCATCTATGTAGCAGTATGGGAATTAAGGGATAACTCTTCTGATATTGTTTGATTTTTTGTGCTCTGTGAGCTACAACACCATTAGCGTATTTGGAGAAGTTAAGAAAACTTAGTGCTTTAAACAGAAGGATTTGCATGCATTTATGAAAATACAGCACTGCCAAAGCATCCCTGTAAACTAATTGAATGAATGCACTGTTGCTATATGAGGTTAGCAAACAGCATGATTCTTATAGAAATGCTATGGTATCATGTTTTTGGAGTATAATTATTTATGACTTGCCCTTCCAAAAAAAAGGAAAGGAAGAGAATAAAGAAGGGGGAAAAAAAATCCAAACAGCTAATGCAAAACCACTTCTACCAACGTGCCCTAAAGCAGCCAAAGCATTCAGCAGCCAGCCAGATCATTTCATTTCCTCTCACAGAAATCACTCCAGGGTTTTTACAAAACAAAGCAAACGGTGAATATATAATTGTGCAAGATTGTTTCAAAATTAAGGAAATTCAACAGCGCAACAGCTGAATGGTTACAACATCAATGTCTTGGTTTTTTCAGCTTCAAGCTTTTGAAGCTTTTTTGCTTGTTTGCGAGCTGGTTTTCACCAGTATTCCTGTGTTTTCATCTCTCTTACTAGAGGGGTCTACACTGTAATGAACAGAATGTTTTTAGAAGGGAAGAAGATAAGATAACCTCATTTTCAAGGAAAAATACTAAGATGTTTCCTGAGTGTTCTGATGAAAGTGATGGAAAGGTTTGCAAATAGTGGTGAAAGAAGGAATAGATCCACTCTTTGGTATACTCGATAGTCAAGTTTTTCCATACTTAAGATCATTAACAATTTCAAATATATCAACAGTTGCTGTAAAAGGGAAGGCAATGGGTGT
Source organism: Phoebastria nigripes (assembly GCA_035582835.1). Lineage (NCBI taxonomy): Eukaryota > Metazoa > Chordata > Aves > Procellariiformes > Diomedeidae > Phoebastria > Phoebastria nigripes. Next base: position 443,428 of record JAYKAV010002958.1, read on the forward strand.
GGAAAGAAGAGAGCCAGCTGTGAAGAGGGCTCTATGGACTCAAAGCAAAAGAAATGTAGGTTGGACACTAAGAAAAAAAACAACTTTCCAAGAGTAAGGGTAATGATGGACTGAAAAGATTACATAAAAAGAGACCGTTATTTTCCACCACTGGAAGTTTTTTAAAAAATGTGTATAAAATATTTATTAGGAAGGGTTTATAGACAAGTGAATTTGTCTTCTGGCACACATCTTTCTTGACTGGGTGATCTTCTCTGTCTTCTGTCAGAGAAAACTAAGAAGATACGAAAATACAAGAAAGGAGAGACAGGAAGAGAGAAAGCCATTTTAGCTTAATAAACATTCACATATTGTTTTGAATCACTACCCTTAAAGATGACTTGTCCATGTTACATGACTCAGAATCTTCTTCAGAATTTATCTGGGAAAAATTTAAACCTATGTGCCAAACCACGGGTGCTGTAACAGTGAACAGAGCTTTAGTATGGGATTCAAGAGATCTATATCCTCTTCCTGATGCTTCCCATGACCTAAAAGGTGATTCTGGTCATGACACTCCACTTGACTCTGTCTCACTTTCACAGTCCATAAAATATTTTCTTGTTCATGTGCTTCTAGATCTATTGGTGCAAATCCCAAGTCAGAGCTACATATTATTATTATTATTATTGTTGTTGTTGTTGTTGTTGTTGTATTGCTATTACTAATATTCATATTAATTATTTTAACCTGTCTTGGCTGACGCAACTTTTAAATCAAGTTAATCAAACAACTTTTAAAACTGCACACCCATGATGAAGGTTTCTATTTGTCATTGTTTGATATTAAGACAATGTGAAAACATAACCATAATGTAGCTGACAGTTTAAGGATCTTATGTCTGTTTTTAACATAGCCTCAGCAGAAGTATCCAATTTCACGTGCATTGGCCCAATAATTAAAATGTATCTAAAAACTCTAAGCAATACAGAAGTCATACATATACCATTTAATGATGGAACTAAAATCTTGAATGAAAATATATCTTTGGACAACTCCATCTTCTGGGCATTCACTCAACAACACTGCCACTACCAGGAAAATAATCAGGGCTAGCAAATGTACCAAGGGACTGAAACTCAACCACCTGTTAAATTACACAAATACTCCCTGGCATAGTTTTATTCCTGGCCAGCTAGGCCTCTCCCAAACTATATTTTAGGCGAACTTTAGGAGTTAACAGTATTCTCCACAGGCAATCTGCCTGTACTCACCTTCTTCTGTAGACTAGCAAATTTTAATAATATGGACATGGGTCACTCCATGACAGTTGACCTTATTGGCATCAACAGTCCCAGGCACATTTAATTTCCTAGTGTAAATCTTGCCAAGCAGCTCTTACATTAAATAAACTAATTTTTATTCTAGGTTGAGCCAAGAAGAAAGCGAATGGTTATTTTAATAAAAGTTTGCTGCAGCTAATTGGCTGCAATTTTACTTCTTAATCTATTGGCTCTGTCCTTTAACTAAATGACAGCTTGATGTGCAAAGATTTAGGAACCACTTGTGTGGAAGTACCCCTAGGTGTAACTTCTCACATTTGAGCTATCCACACACAACCTTACAATCTTCCATTAAGGCAATCCAATCACATGATGTACTTGACAAGACCTACTGGTTTTTAAATACCCATGTCTATAACATTTTTCATCAATTCAGCAAACTGTAGCTGGCTTCCCTTTAGTATAAAAGTCTCCTTTCCAGAAGTACAAGGAAACTCACAAATAAAAAGTTAGAATCACTCTTGTTGCTTCAGGAAGGTGTCTCCCTTGTAATGACCATAAACTCTACCACTTTTAATGATTAAAAGTTGACTGCACATGGCCCAGCCTAGTGGCCAATCTGCTTTGTTATGCTACCACCATATCTCACAGTCAGGTAAAATTTTAGCTTTGTAATATAGCTGTTTTGGCTACTTAATCTTGGGACTACTCATTTGTAGCACAAGGGGACCTTTAACAAAAGCTTGTCCTTCCACAGTAGTGAGATGTAAGTGGACTTAAAAAACAGACAAGTGGTCGTCTTCATGAACTGAAGATGTAGTAGTTTGCATCTCATTCAAATGACAAGTATACAGATTAATAACTAATGTATTATTAATATGTATTTATTTCCTCTGCTGTATCCAGTTTTATAGCAGGATGCATAATTAATGTACTATTTTAATCATGCTATAATAACGAAAGTCTCACAAAAGCAATACACAACTGGGTTTCGTGCAGTCAGCGATGTCTAGTGGGAAGCATTTTCATGTCAACTATAAATAAATAATTAGAAAGATAAACAAAATGCATGTCACTGGCATTATTAAGGCAAAAGGTCTTTCTATAGTTTTATTAAATATCAACAAGAGACACAGTAAGGTTTTATTTCTGTTGTTTGTTTTTAAACAAGCCACTTGAAAGAGAATGGATTGAAAAAACTCAGCCACTGAATTACTGCCCTGGCCTTCTTATAAGGTCTGATGTGCCTCAGTGGTTTATTTCTCATAAGCTGCTCACCCAGCAATGGGGAAAGCAAACTGACAAGAAAAATGGTCGGCAGTGGGAAAAACGGGGAGGAGGGAAGGAAGCATTGATTTCTCTAAATGGAGAATACAAGTCTACACACTCTAACAACAAAATGCACGAGTGAACAAGAAAAAGCACTAGCCCCAGGACTGCCAGTCCACTGTAACTCGTGATAAAGTAAATGCATGGGATTTGGCATCTATCTATGAAGACTGTTGTACTTCTTCCCTTATAGCAGGACACCTTTGTGAAGATCTGCACTGAAGTTGTTTAGTTATGTCACCCTAAACTCAAATGCTGCACTGCTTTCAAATATTACTCCCTACTGTCTACTGTTAATATCTAATTAAATATTTAAAAAATAATAATGACGAAGTTACATTTAAAAAATCTACTTAGCATCAACTATATCAATACTGCATGATAAGAAACCTCTCTAGTAACTACAGAAGATATGACTTTTCTAATCTTCTTAATTGTATAGGCTATTATTTAAAAAAATCAATAGCGTTCTAATACATTAAAGTGACGTTAGCAAGGTCCTTTAAAATCTAAAACCAGCAATAACAACCAGCACGACTTTTGTCCTTCACAGATGTGGTAACTCTTAGAATTAGAAAATACTCTGCTTGCTTTCTATGTGAGATATTGATGCCTCTGTTTCTTACTGTATTCTATCATCATTATGGCTGTTTTTCCATTTACTTAACTGTTACAATCAGCATAACACAAACATCAGTGAAGAATGTAACTGGAACCAACTACTCTGCCAGTGGACATGGCCACAGTTCTGTTAATTTCCATAACTTTTATAAATAATGCCAAGGGAAAAAAAAAAATTGGAAATCTAATATTTGGAAACCATTTAAGTCAGTCTGTTATAAGTGCCAAAAATAGGACCAAAATCTAATTATTTAAATTCTAACCCAAACAGTGTTGATTCCAGTGAACAGAAGGATTAGTGCTCATGTCCATGATGCAGCCTTATCAGTGCTGAAAAGGTTGCAGAATTCCTATGTTAATGACTGAGAAGAAATTTCTATTGACTATAGAGAAAAAGATGTGGGATGGTTTATCTGGCAGTTTTATATATTTCTTTGCATAGAGTTGATATTTCTGGTTAAGGGATGATATAATGACAACCAAGTAGCCAAGCTGAATCCCTCCAAAGTCAGTAAAGCTTGAGGAGACACCACAGAAATAAAGAAGAGAAATATTCCTTTGGGAATAATTTGCATGGAGTAACAGGATGCATCCCAGCTTTGGCATAGCCCAGCTTCGTACACTCCTTTACCATGGGCTGTGCCAAACACACAAACATCTGTGGTTTTTACTTCAGCTATAATCATCAGGTTTGAACTCAGCCATTCAGTTTCAGTGGGTAGGTATTTGATGCCTTTTACTATCTTGCTCTTTCTTTTGCTGCTCTGTGATTTTCCATTGTGTCCGTCATTCATGAACATTTGAATTCCCCTTAAGCTGTTAACCTCTACTTGTAAAATATGAATTTAGTTTTAGCTTATATATTTCTTTTAATATGGTCGTTTCTCACTCAGATGGTCATGTCTTCTGCCATAATCAGTTGACCACAGAATGCATATTACTATTCTTCTTTTTATTTATTTTTCAAACAATAATTTTCTTGGGTTACTTGCAAGGAGTGGGATAGAAGGACATAACATTTTAAAGAGAAGGCTTCCAAAGTTATACTTTTGTGAAAAAGTAGTATCACTTGGGTCTGCTTGCAGTTGGGAAGGTTAAAATGAATCAAATAAAACTATGAAGTTAATGCAGAGAAATTAAATCACATTAAACTCCATGTAGATGCTCTCATTCTGAATTAAAATGTCTTTATTTTTTGTAGTTTAATCCTCCCTTAAGCACTCTACTTCTCAATAAGAGTTTTCATACAGGGGCTTAATGTTCCTTAATTTAGCTGCATTAACTTCATGCATTAACTTCATACTTTTAGTTGTTCTCCCACATAGAATTGCCATAAGATATCTAACTGCTGCATTGCTTGGTGATTGCATAGTTAGGAACATACAAGGCATATCTAAGTGGTGCCATTTATAACAGCATTAATTTGAACCTCAAAACTATTAATGTAGAACTATTAATGCAAAACTATGGACCCTTCAAAGCTTCTTTTAAAATCCGTATATCTTTTTAAACAGTTGTCTTCAACAGGACATCTCAAAACACTCTGCAAAATATGGGAATATCATTGTTCCTATTCTTCTGAAGAAGTGAAGCAACAGAATTTAGGGTGAAACCCATAAAGGAACTTAGCATCATTCAGGTCTTCCCAAGTCTGTCACTTCCTGGGCAAATGCTCCAAAAGAAAGACAGCACCACTTCATATTCTAAACGTGTTTGGAATGAAAGTGGCTGTGGTCATGACTACTTGCAGCTAAACTCACTGCTGTCTGTGTGTGTTAAGCTCCCTTGCAGAGCACCTATCCAGACCAGATCCCCATGGGATTTAGGCACAGGGATGCTTACTTTGTAAATCTAAATAGGGTAAAGTGCAAGTTGGACTGCTCTTCCACAAGATAGCAATGCTTCTGGGAAAATCCTGACAAAGAACTTTTGGCTCACTTGGGAATTTGAAAAATGAAAACCTACACCGCCAAATGTCTAATTAACATGAAAATCAAGAAATATGCTAACAAGTGTGAGTAAAATGGCTGGTGAATATTTGAGAAGTCGATAATGGCATAGAGATGCTTTCCAGGCTTACTGAAAACCAGTCCAGGTTGGAAGAACAGTGCATTCTGGCATAATGAAATATCTCTCAGATCGTCTTTTGGGAAAAAGAAAAGAAATAAAGGAGTTCAGTTCTACAAGCCAATGGGACAATGCCCACTTTATGACCAAAAAAACCCCTAGAACTAGCAGGTAGAATTGGTAGTGTCACCTGGGATTTTAGCCCCATGGGCTGGCTGATGTGGGAACTGTGAGGCAGAGAGATGAGATAGGAGAAGATTTAGACTGAAAAAAAGAAGGAACAGGGCTTCTGGCAGCACAAACATTGAGAGAAATGTGGATTTTTTTTGAGACTTTAAAAAAAAAAAAGAAACAGTTTGTCTTAGATATGCAGAGGGAAGCAAAAAGAACAAAGATTACACTAAGGTTATGGTCCCAGGAGGCAGGAGGGATAGTGAAGTTGTAAATGGAGACAGAAGGGAGGCAGAGGAGAGGGACTGAGGGAAGAGATAAGAAATGGTTTATGTTACAACAAGTCTAAATGTCAAGCACTTCTCTTCCCCCTTTCAGCTTAACAAGTGTTCTGAACCACAAGAAACATGGATGGTATCAGGAAGGTAAGGTCTTCCCGGGGGACTACTGTCATAGTAGGATTATTTCTTTTTACCTCCCCAACACTGACAAGTGCACTTTTATAAACAATGTTCTGCTCTTAAATCACCTAATTTATGCCTTAATAATTCAGAGGTTTCAGAAAATATTTAACAAAGCAATATCTACTGTAGATGCTGAACTAAAAAAAAAAAAAAAAACAAAAAACAAGGGAAGAAGCATTTTCAACTCCGAAGTTATGAATGGGAAGTAAACAGATATATCACTTCAGACGTATTGCATGACTGTGTAAGAACAATAAAAATATGTACCTATACAGGCAACAAACATTTTCATATTTGTACCTGAACTCAATGTTCAGGTGTACTCGAAAGCAGTTTAAACTGCCCTTTGTCCTTTCCCCCTTCACTCAGGGCACATTTTCCCACTCCTCCTCGCCTGCAAGTACCAGTGTTCGTCTGACACCCCAGGAAGCATATTTAGTTCACTCAGCCAGAAGAAAATTACTTTTTCTCGTATGGTTTGTTTTCTGTGGGCATGGCAAACAGCAACAGCTCACAGAGGTCAGACAGAGCAGAGGATGGGGACTTGTACCTGGGGGCAAGGGAGGAGGTACCTCCGCAAGGCAGATTTTGCTGGTTCATACTGGCAGGGACCCTCAGCAGAGAGGAGCCTGTTCTGAGAGGGTCAAGTGTATGTTTGCAGTTCTGCAGTTGCACAGTTTAACTTTGTTTTTCCCCGTTATATTTTTTTTCAGTTACTCCAGAGTTGATCCCTATGTGTGGAAAAGTACATTTATGCACCAGTAATGGCTTTCATTACAGTTCTGTGGTTTATTTCCCATAAAGGTGAAATGTGAAGGATATTACCAGGTAGTTCTCAGTTCTCAAAATCATTCTGTTGTTTCCTTCTATTACTATTCCATATTTTGTTTTTCCTCCCTCTTCTTTCAAAATCCAATAGTACAATCAGTGTGTAAAGTTAGCAGTGTTGAAATGAGCATTTCTGTGACACTTCTCGTTATAGTGACTGGAAGTTTGCTCTCCACTGATGTTTGTTACTAAGCAAGTGAAGCGAAACAAACCCAGCTTTTAAACTATGCCGTGTAAAAATCAATTGAAGAGAACAATAATACTGCTGATGTTTTGAAAATTAAATCACCTATATCTGGAATCATTGTGTGCTTATTGTATACACAGAACTATCAGTCTTTCTCTTAAGTTTCACTAATTTTTTTTTACACCACCACCCCCACCCCCACCCCCACCCRGTATTTTTAACTTACAGTGGTTCTGATAACATCCTCAATGTACTGGGAAATTTATCAAGTTGAGGTCTTACAGAAGCATCATTCTTTCTGTTGCTTTAAGTAAGGGGAGATAATCTACCACTGATCAAAATATTTTAGCCCCAAATAATGCTGGTTCCTCAGTCCCTTGTGAAAAAATACAATCCACTACAACTGAAGGGAAAGTATTGGAATCATGCAACATCTTGCATAACCAGCAGAGAAGAATTAAGACAGGAAGAAGTTACCTACAATGCTCTAAAAGAGTCAATGAAATCATCTGCACAAAAGCTACCATCTTCATTTGCAATGTAAGTCTCTCCTGCCCATAAGAGACTTCATTTTTAAACACTAAGAAGCTCATTCATGGGAGAGGTCTTTTCAAAATTCATTTTGACCATGCCTCTATGTTCCTCCAAGTTTCCATGTTCATTCAAGCACAGCACAGCTATTGCAGAAATGGGTGTTATTTTTCTTTAGGAATCTGTCTGGCCTTATGTCTGCTTAAAAGTCATTTGTCACTCAGAAACTGCGGTATGTGGTGATACTCCAAAATTTTGAAAGAAATGCCAGCCTTTTAAAAAAAACAGTCAAAGAACCATATAAATACTTTATTGGTAATTCAGGATTATTACCAGGATGTATCCAAACAGGAATCCCAGAATAAGGAAGCTATCATGTTCTAAACAGATGACAGATAATTATGATAATTACCAGCCAAGTTCCAACTTCCTATCACCCTATAGAGGATGACCCTATCCAATTTATTCCTTCTCTGGGGAGGGTGTCATGTTCACCTCACCAAAAGTTAGCCTGAAAGCTGAAGTCAAGACTTCCCCTACAGTTACTGGAAGCATCAGAAGATATTCCTTCCCTCCTTTCCTCCTATCATAAGTTCATACCTGTTAAACAGCTTATTTGTCTGTACCCTGTCCTTTCCTAAAAGATAATTTCTGAATTGAGAGTGATTTAATACCTTTTGCAAGACTTCGGACTACCTTTGAAATCCAGTTAACGTCTACACCTATGTTAACATCTTGGAAAGGGTCAGACAGACAGATTTCTCCCAGAGACCTTGTCTACACAGAGACATGCAGCAAAATTATTCTGCATTTAATTTTTAAAGTAGATTATTTAAACTACATTAAATCTCTGGTAGTCGTAATTGATTTGGAAGGGAGTTAAGTTAAACCAAATCAAGGCAATTTTTATTCTGAATGAACATCTATACAGGGACTTAATTAGGTTTAACTAATCCACTTTAAATTCGTTTTTACAGATTAATTTTCCTGAAAGTCTCCATATAAATAAGCTTTTAGTGAAGTAAATTTAGTTTCAGTAAATTATTACCAAAAACTCATTCTGTTTCAAACACGGATTGTGTTTTGGTATGTATTTTCTTGTTAAACTTTGACTACCAGAATATATCACAGAGACAATATGACACTAATCTATTTAAGTGACACTAGTAAACTGACTGTCTGTTTTGTTTTGTTTTTTTTTTTTTTTTATGAAATGGTCTTGTTTTTAAAGGATTAGTTATTTAAAATAATGTTTTAGAGGCACTGCCACATCAAAAAGAGGTGTGTATGTTTTTGCAGCTGATTTTAAAATGTCCTCTTTTTGTTTTCTTTTTGTGCTGTAAAATGCTATTTAGACAATACACAAGGAACATTCTCAGATAGTCCTGCATAGCAAAGGCCTTATTCCAGCTCGTCTTTACCCCATTAAAGTAGCAAAAATCCAGACCCAAATAAAAAACAAAGTTAAAAAGCTGGTTATTCTCCAGTAGAAGTATTTTGAACATAAAGATTTAATTTGAATTAATTTAATTTAAACTAAGTGTGTTAATATTTGGAGAAATCCATACAAATATAATTCTCTTTTTTTTTTTTTTTTTTTTTTTTAAATAACCTACAGTTAATCTCCTTATAAATAAGCAAGGATACTGTATCCTACTGAGGGACAAAATTAAGGAATGGGATGTGGTTTAAATGGTTCCTCATACATTTAAGGAGTGTTTCTTCTTTCTTTATCTGCATGGGAAACATAATAACCTCAGCGTTTTGGAAGCAGAAGAGAGTAATGTGTGTTAGGAAATGTGGCCTCTATCCCCAGTTCTATCTTAGCTTTCTTAGTTTAATTTGGGGCAAGTCATTTCCCTTCCTGTACCTCGCTTTCCCAATATGTAAACCATGGCTAACAATATTTAATTCCTTGGTAAAGTACTCTCAGATCTACAGTTGAAAAACATTAAGAAAAGCAGAATACTGTATTACTATTTTAGTAATAAGGATGAAACACTGACACAATGATATGATAAACAGATATTAGATGTGTTCAAACTACTAGCAGATGAAAAATAGTGTACAACGATAGAAAGTGTAAACGGATATATTTACAATAGAAGCCTAAAATCATAAAACCTCATATCTGTCTGAAAAGCAATAAACCTAATACTTCCCCTGGATTTCAACAAAATGCATTACAGCAGAGCTTAAAAGGGAAAGGGGCCGGAGGGGTAAGGAATTATGTTCAGGTCATATGAATTGATGATAAATATATTAATACTGCAGCATTCACCTCCAACTGACTGCTTGCAAACTGATGAAACATTATAAACACAAAGGTCATTGCAGCCAAGAAATGAGGTGGATTCCCAAGATGGAGTCACTAAACACAGAGAACCCTCAGTAGTAAAATAAAGAGCTGTAACATAAAAGTTCTCTCAAAATAATTGTCTTTGTTGCTGAGCTGGCTTTACTCAAACAAAACTACAGGCAGAATTATGTGTATGGGGTAAAGGCTAGGACACTTAATGACATCAGCTTCAGTGAGGAGGGAGTTCAGCACTTTCCATCCTTCACCACCCCAAAACAACTGTCAGACAAGGAAAATAAAATAATGAATCTGAAGACTAGAATATGAATTTGAATTAAGCAGTTAGCAGTAGTAAAATATTTATTATCACTTTGCTTAGCGCTATGAACACCTTCAGTGCTTTCTAATGTCAAAGTCATAGGAGGATCTTATATATTTTTTTACCCAACACAGAAGAGGTCTCCTTGGCTTATAGTAATGGACTTTTGGAGCTGCTTCTTTATAGCTGCTAAAAAAATGTTTTCCACATTATTTTTCTCCACATTATTCTCTCTTAATTTTTGTTTGGTTTTTTTTTTTTTTTTTGAGACACACTAACATCCTCACATTAATATCTTACTGTGAAACAGAAATTTCTCAGTATATCTCAATTTATCAGCACTCTGGTCCCTGCTCCATCACTCTCCATCATTACTTTTCACATTATTTGATGACTGGAGACTGTGTGTGGCAGGGGATGCAGGCGGGGAAGCGGGAGAAAATACATAGTTCTGATTCCATTCCAAATTTATAGTAAAATTAATTTCCCTGCTCTCCTGGCCCACAGTCCACATGCCTTCTCTAAAGCAGAGGCATGATTTAGCCTGATTTACCCTCTGTCTGACCTCCACAAACAGTTTATATCTGAAGCTCAGTTAGGAACAAGCTTTAGCAGCATTGCAAGTACTAACATACACCCATAATATTTCTGCAATAGAAGAACATGCTGCCATTTTCTCTAGTTTTTTATCCTCCAGTATAAGAACAGTCTATTCCTCTTTCTAAGCATGGGTGCCACACTCCTCTGTCTGATCTATGACCTGTGTATATTTCAAAAAAATATGCCAGTCTTGTGCTTTTTTACTGCCACTCAAAAGAGAAATATTTCTCTTTTTCTTTACATTTCTTTCCCCTAAGCAGGAATCATGTTGAAGTTATCTGACACAACCTATAGCTTGTCACACAAAGCAGAGGAAAAAGCATGAAGGGACCTGTGGTGAAAACAACAGGTCTAAGTGGAACGCAATGTAAGGGGCTGACACTGCAAACTGGATAACATTCATGTTCACCAGTTGCAAACAGAGAGGGAGAGAGACGATTCTAAGGATAATAACTTAAAATACACTTAAACCCTTCATCTAGCTTCTTCTAAGACCAAAGGTTAAAAGTGAGTTTGACACCTTGTTCTATTGCCTGTGCTCACCCTCCGGTAATAAAAGAACCAATGAAGTATAATAATGGGTCCCTCTGCGCCATGACACTGCATCACATCTATTACATACCTCAGGAATATCAAACATACTCTTACGGGGAATTCAAAATCACTAACGCATGTTTTAAAAAATGCACCAGCCACAACATTTTAAAGTGTTTTTCTTCATTCTTTCTCTCTTTTTTTTTTTTTTTTTGTTCTTTAATGATTTATCAGATTATCTGTACATCATGAAGTATTTATTTTTTTTCTAAACAATGTCCATATGAAAACATCTAAAGAAAAATATCTGGTATTCTCACAGCTGCTATTACACCTTGTTCATAGGTTTCCTCACCTCATCCCCGCTTTCCTTAGTTCATAGGCCCCTCTGGAAAGTAAATTGTATATTGATATATAGTTTTGATCGTTAATATCTCACATTCACTTTGTATGAGAGTAAATAACTAAAGCAAAAAAAAAAGGCGCTAAAGGATCTCTTGAAGTAATCCCCATGTGATTTGATGTGAGCTAAGGAGCTGAACTTGACTCTGTGATATTGATTTAATGACAATTAATACTGACCGTCTTCCCTTTAAAATTCTCAATACTGTGTAATGCCATGAAAATTTAGATGTTTATTTCTTTGAACTAAACACACATAACAATTCTTATTAATGCTAATGAAATATAGTAATAAACCACAATTCTGTCATGTTAAGAGTTTTGCTTAGAGTGGTGTATAAACGTCCTGAATTAAGCTGCAAAACACACATAGGAACTAGGTATTATTATTCCCGGCTTCCAAGTAGGAAAACAGGCACCGCAAGATTGGTTTGCAGAGTTTAACATGCAGATTTCATTCCAGAAAGGTATTACTGCAAGTAGTGGGATTTAACCATGTGCTTAAAATTTAACACATCCTAAACACTTTCCTGACGGAGGCCTAGGTGTGTGTCAGTGACAAAGCTGTAACACAAAACTTTGGCTGCCAGTCTCAAGCTCCTAGCCATTTGTGCAACGAAGGTAAAGAGTTGGCTTAATGTCTGCACATTCGAAGTGTAGATATTGTTCAGCAAGCAGTACAAAGCATGAAAGGATGAAGTATGGCTTGTAAGGGAAGCACTGTAGCTTCCCCTTGGTTTTGAAAAATAGTAATTCAGATTTCTTCCAAAATCATGTTCTCTCTTTCTGTTCTACATTCAACTGCCTATTCTTTTCCTTTTCTTTCAATCTCTTTAAAAGCTGCTAACATCAGCTGCTTCTTTGTGGATTTTTCTTTTTGCTTCGTTGCCTACAAATTGCTCTAAGCTCTTCATTCCCTATGAACCTGTTCAGCTGGAGCAGAACAGCTGTACAGCAGGCTGTTCCTAGTACACCTCTGGAAAATGTATAGGAAAATGATAACAAGCCATACAGACTAAAGTTTTTTCGTCTTCTGAAGATTTGAGAGGGGATATATATTTATATATGTTTAAACCTGCATGCATTTAAGCAAATGTGCAGTTGGGAAAGATAAATAATCATTAAAATACTGGGTACATTTCTCCAGAGAGTAAAAAGTCTAAAATTCTCAGTTTCTGATTTACATCCCTCAGGGTGTCAGAGGATGTCTAACCATGTCAACTGGAGTGGAAAAACACTGCATGTCAGCACAAGAAGGCCTGATTGCTATAAAACAAATATCTTTTTAGTTCCTCACCTCCTTAACCCCCTCCCCCATACGAAAAAAATGTTCACTCAACTGACTCTCATTCTTTAACTTCTTACTTATGTTCAAAAGATAATGAATTCCAGTACTCATTTTACCTCAAAAGATAAATATATTTTCAGAAAAAGCATGGTTGTCTGGTTTTTCTGGTTTTATTTAAGTAATCAAAAACAGTAAGACAAGAAACTTGAATACAAATCTCTCAATAAAGGACAGACTTTTGCAGGGTAGGAAAGAGAATGTGTGAAGAGGAATAGTTTTGAGTTTTGTTTGAAATTCTGCAAAAGAATCCTTCTAGCTGAAGAAAATCGACCCCGAGTTTCTGATCAAAAGCTCAAAGAAGGAGATGGAAAGATTGCTACTGACTTCTAAGTGTTATGTCTAAAGGACATGGTTTAATCCAGGGATGAACTTCAGTTTCCTCTGACATAGTTCAAACACATAACATGGGCAAGGCAAATCATCATTTCTAATGGTGATGCTACTGCTGTGCTTTACAGGTCTACATGAACAGGTTGGCTAAGTCAAGCTACACTAATGGTGTAACACCAGTGACTGTAGTGGTGCTCTTAGTTAGCCTTAGAGGGGGGGGGTTCACGTTTGCCAGATGTTTAAATATCTTCTGATATACTTCTTTACTGGAAGATTTTGTTAGAACAATATTCTGATAGCCTTATAGCATTCGGTAGAAAAGAAGCCTCTTTTTTTTTTTTTTTTTAAAGGATTTCTGACTGTCTCAGAGGGAGAAACAAACAGGAAAGTAGCATCAATGAATGACCCCAAATGACACAAAAATTATTTAATTCTGATCCTTCAGTAATATCATAATACAGTTTTTTGGTGCCCTTTTCCTCCCTTTCTTCTTGTTCTCCATTTGCTTCTCTAGATTTGAGGCAGCGCTCCTCTGCTGGCCTCTCCAGGCTGCCAGGAACAAGGGGGAGGAAGTGGAGGCAGCTATGCCCTCCTTGCCATACTAACTGGTTGCCCTTCATCCTGACATCAAAATGCCTCAAACAGGGCACTTTGAGACAAGCATGGGACCAAAGGTAGCCTGGGGGCTCTGAAGGAGATGAAACRTTATTTATGCTATGGCTAGATACCAGAATATTTGGAGGTCCCAGTACACCTGGCAGATCCTAGTGCTACAGACTTCACCATGGCCAAAGTGTCCTTGGGTCTCTGAAGAACTCCACAAAGCCCTATTGATTCTTGTCTGAAATGTTTAATGGTGTTGGGATGCTTGGAGGATCATAAAAGACTCAAATAGCATTAAAAGATTTTGGTATAGCCCACCATTACTGGAACACACAGCATTTCTAGAGCTTATGTCATCCAGCACTCACACATAGGAGATCACACTGCAATCTGAAAATCAAATAAAAGCCCAGAGCAAGCCCCTGATAAAACACAAAATAATAACTATGGGATGGCTCATTAACTTCCAAAGTTCCTAAGAGGTTGAAGATCTCTGAAATGTCTGTCCTTCTGCAGTGCCTGCAAGCCTGATATGAGATTTAATGAGTATCTGTATCAACACAGAAAGAAAGAAATGTTCTCTCATTTCCAATTCAGCTAGCTGTCTTTTTACCTCCGTAAAAATACAGTTATGCCACAGATCTAACTGCAATTTAACAGCACAGTGTTCTGTTTCGGTAATATGGATAAGAAGACCAGCTTTTTAACAGTTAAAAATGGATGCTTTTATGCAGTAGAGAAAAAAACTGCAAATTAAATTTATTCTAGAATCCATTTTTATTACTATTTTTCTCCAAGAAAAATAAAATCGATAAGAGGAAGGATTTCTCAATACAAGTAGCAGGTCTTAATGCTTCACCATTGAAAGTGTTGAAGTTTACTTCACTAAATTCTAGCCTATGACAATAAAATCTTCTTAAGATGATGACCTATGCACTGATAATTCCACACATAGTATGTTCAATATCTACTGTAATTGTACATACAGTTTAGTTTATTTTATTCCTTACTCAGAATTACCTTGGAAAGTTACTATATCGAACCGAGACTAAAGAAATGCAAAAGCCTCCAGAAGCAAAGGGAACAAACTGTGTTAAGTTTAAAAAATTCTATATAACATCACTGCTGTGGGGATGTGTGATAAGTGAACAGAACATGGAAGTGTAGGTGGAGAAGGATGCAATTATTTCAGTCCTTTTCAAAAATATTAAACAAATGTTGTGGACCTGATACTATGGCCTAGATGGATTCCTCCTAATTTCCAGACTCCCGCTAAACCACTAAGCTACCTCTCTCTTAACCTGACCAAAAAGGACCAAAGAACTGGAGGAGTTTATTTCATCTTCTTTGTAATAATCTGGCCATAACAATTGTCCTTGACACTGCATTATCAAGAACAAATTACGGTGTAAAACCAAATAGGAGTTTTGTGGTTTTGTTTTGTTTTTTTTTAATCTTATCTTCAACCATTTCCTTTTTAAAAGTTAAAAATTCAAAATTTTATCTGGTTTTGAGGTCGCTCAATACATTTGTCCATACAAAATTATTTTTATTATATTAATAATATATTAATAATATATAATAATATATTAATAATACCTAGAGTTTAAGGTTGATAAACTGAATAGATACAATAAAACATGAAAAGATAATATTATTACGGAGGGAAATTGGTTATTAAAATTAATGTGTATCTGAGTCAGAGAACAATGTTTACACATGTACTGTGGTACATACTAGATAGTTACTTACCCCTTGAAAATCTTAGATTTTATTTTGATTGCCAAGTAATTTTAGCATCAAGTTCTGTTGCAGGAATTACACTGACCCCAATGCACACTATCTGCGGCAGGTTTCAGCATCAGCTAAACTTTACTTAGCATTTGCACAAACCTGCAATTTAATCAAAGGATAGATGCAAAAGAGTTTTATTGGTAACAAAACACAGCCTAATAAAGACACAAGCAAGGTTTAAGAAGAATGGAGGATTTGTGAAAAGTCTTCTCGTGCCACACTGCCCCCAAATAAACAATGAAATCTGAGACCTTGTTTAGGTAGAGTAGATTGTTTTCAGTTATCACGAGGCTGATGGGACAGTTGCCTCCACTCAGTTCTTAGATTTAATGGAAAGGTTATAAATTTTCTGGAAGATGGTGAAAGAATGTTGTAAATATGAAAACAATGGAAGGATTAACACAATATGTTTTCTGAAATACAAAGCCATAAAGTGAAATAAACTGGGGTTTATTTTGTTATTGGTTGGTTGGGTTTTGTATGCTTTGTTTGCCTGTAATTGTAAACTATTCAAAACGGTATTTGATGAACAGAATGATGAAAGCTACAACTTATATACCCTAGCATATGTTGTCAACTCTTTCAGGATTAGCCTGGGGAGACTGATTTCATCCTTGTGATATATGGGGCTGCAATAAGTTAGTATCATCTACACTCAGAATTACCCGTCTGATGATGCTAACAAACAGCATGGATGTTAGGTGCCCAAGGCTGTAACAGCATTTCACTCGTTTCACTCGCTGTGCTGCCTACGGCAAGTTAGCACCTGACATACCTAACCAAGCAACAGCAAGCAAGCAGTTCATGGGATTCAACCAACAAAATATAATAAAAAAAAAAAAAGCCCCACCCTGGTGGCAATAACATTATGCTATCTAAATATTGCTGAATTATTTTTTTTTTCCCCTCTTAGACTAAATTTCCTGTCACTGTAAAATACAATCTTATGTTTTCTATTCCTTAGAAAATATTGTAGCTACATTTTGGGCTGTTAAAATCTCACAAATAATTTAGACATCTTTGGCATGAAATTTAGTTATCACAGCTTTAGTAAATTGCCTGTAAGTGCTTATGGTACATTAGCAGTCCTGGCATCATTGACAACCTGTATTATGACAAAGGGCAAGTTTTTCTTCCAAGTTGTCTAGTTACAACAACACATCCTGAAATCTCCTATGACCTGATAGCAGAGTATTTTACATGGGTATCTGATGCTCTATGTCCTTTTACTTATATATCCAGTAAAAAGCCTCTTGATATATTCATCCTGAAGAACATATATTGTAAGTTGAAAGATTCAACTTAACTCTTAAGTACATTCTTCCACAGTCGTTTCCCTCCTACACACACACAAAAAGACAAATCTCTCTCTAGCTGTGGAGTCTTCCTTTAAGTTCCCCAGGGCAGATTTAATACGTTTTCAGCACTGAAAATCTCAGTCTCCTCTAGCCAGGAAGCTCCTCTTCCAGTGACTAATAGTAAATATGAATAGTTACAGAGTCCATATTGTCATGTTCAACACTCTTGTCCCATTTGAAGACAAAAGGATCCAGGAGTATATTCTCTTAGTTGTCAACTTTCCCATTCTTCAGCTCATAGGCAGCCTGCAAATTGCACATACAATGGTAAAGCCTCATTCTGCTTCAGCTGGTAGAGAAATTTTTGAAGGACTCACTTCATGAAAATTCCCTAAGTGTTCCCACTTAACTGCTTTAAACTGTCTTCAGCCATTCTTGTAGTGATGTTGCTGTGCCATAAGGGACAGTTGTTTCTAGAAGGTCAAACAGATGCTACTGAAGTGTTCTAGAAAGTGTTGTCACAGATATTACCAAACCCAATTTTATTTTTTTTAATTTATTTTTAATTCTACTAGTGAGATTTTCATGTAAAAATCATTCTGAGATCATGCCGCTCAAGTGACAATGTGAGAAAGAGAAATGTATGTGCAGTAATGTACTGGTTAGTAAGACCTGTATTAATCCAATTGTAGAAAGCCTTCATTGTGGCCAGTATATGTGCTGAGAGGAGAGAATAGAATAGAATAGAATAGAATAGAATAGAATAGAGTAGAGTAGAGTAGAGTAGAGTAGAGTAGAGTAGAATAGAAGACTAGACTATTTCAGTTGGAAGGGACCTACAACGATCATCTAGTCCAACTGCCTGACCAATTCAGGGCTGACCAAAAGTTAAAGCACGTTATTAAGGGCATTGTCCAAATGCCTCTTAAACACTGACAAGCATGGGGCATCGACCACCTCCCTAGGAAGCCTGTTCCAGTGTTTGACCACCCTCTCGGTAAAGAAGTGCTTCCTAATGTCCAGTCTAATCCTCCCCTGGTGCAGCTTTGAACCATTCCCACACATCCTATCACTGGATACCAGGGAGAATATCTGCTAAGTGTTTAATTTTTTAAAACAATATCAGGAGTAAATCTAAAGGGATGATATTAACAAATTATGAAATTTAAACAACTGAAGGAGAATCAGTTCAAGTTAATTCTGAAAGAGATAAGACTGGGATGTTATTTTTGTTCGTTTGTTTCTTTTTAATACTTTCATGTTAATATCATGTTTCACAATACTCTCATCTTTCTTGGTAGAACAATTATGATTGAAAATTGCTAGATGTGCTAAAAACCATTCCAGCATATAAAAGGTCCTCAGTAGTTGACTAGAGAATCAGGAATGTTCACACCATCAAATCCTCTGACCGACTGATCATGCCAAAGTGATTTCCAATTGCTGAAGTGTTCACTTTCATTGTATGTGAATAATGAGGGGCTGAATGTGTCACTCAGCAAACAAAACTGTCAAGTCTCTGGAGTTCGACTTTTCCTGATTTTTGCTTGAATGCCTTTTTTTTTTTTTTTTTAAATAATGTGTATTTACTTGTATAAAACTTTCCAGGAATACCAGCAATTTGACTTTTGGCAAGAACATGAACACAAGAAGGACAATGAAAAAAAAAATCCCTTCCATGGAAATTTAAACTGACCTACCAGGAGGATAAAACATAATTAAAATATGCACATCCTGCACTAATCAAACTGAATCTATTCAAACTGATTAAGAGGAGGACAAAGGAAAGTGTTGTTCTGCTATCCAATAGAGAAAAAAAGTTACTGACAGATGACACTGTGAAGGCCAAAGCGTTTAATGTCTTTTTTGCATTAGTTTTAATTAAAAAGGTCAACAATGAGGAGGCGACTAGCATAATTAATACAAACAACAAAGGAATGATTTCAATTCAAAATAAAGCCAGAAAAGGTTAGAGAGTACTTAAGTAAATTAGTTTTCAGAACAGATGTGCCTGATGAACTTCCTCCTAGGGTATTTAGAGAACTGGTAAAGCCATCTCAGAACCATGTTGTCATCAGAAAAGCAATCTGTGAAAGACACATGAGGTATCAATAAAATGGAAAAAATGAAAACGCAATACTCATCTTTAAAAAATGAGTTTTAAAAAAGTAAGGAAGCAGGAGCTTAGGAATAACAAGTCTGTCTGTCAGCTATTAACTCTCAGAAAAGTTCTTGAACAAATGAACAACATGATTTGTAAGTAGCTGGAAATACGAAAAGGAGGTAAGGAACAGGCAAAATCAAATAGTTAAGAATTAGTCAATCCTTTAAGAACAAATCATGTCAACAGAATTAAATCTCTCCACAAAATGGTAACAGACCTTGTGGAGAGGTGAGTTGCAAGCAAGGTCATTTATGTAGCTCTTTCCTCACAGAAAATTCTCAAACATACAAAAAAGAGAAAAAGGTAAAAAGCTTGTCTAAGTGGTACTAATATAGCGTGGGTGCAAAACTGATTAGATAACTGTACTTCTAGTGTAATCGTGACTAAGCTATTGCTAAAAATTGATTTATTTTACTTTTTTTTTTTCTCTTTAGCAGGCCTGTTTAAAGTTTTAATAATAATGTGGGTGATGGAGTGCTTACTGCATTTAAAGAAGACACATGACTGGGCCTGCCAGTCTGCTGGAAGGTCGGTTAGAATGCAAAATTCTAAAAGGCAGGAAGAAATCTGTACAAATGCAAGATATAGAGCAATTAGGTGGGTAAAGTCTTTTCAGGGAAGGATCTGGAGATCCAATCTGGAAATAAATCAAAAGTGTCTTTCTGTTGCAAAATACACATCCTTGAATATGTAAAACTGAAAACTACCTGCAGGATACAAAAGACAAATCTTCTACTTTGCTCCAGTTTTGGGAAAACTTGAGATGGATTGTTTCTGTCCTGTTTTGGGCAGCTCAAAGAGATACGAACCAACAGGAAAAAGTCCAAAGGAGAACTATCATGAGTCTGACCAACAAGGAAAGATCTGAGATTTAACAACCTGAGATTGTTAAAGCTGAAGAAGAGGAGGCTGAAGATAAAGATGATAGCAACCTTTTAATGTATAAAAGGTAGCTCTAAAGAGGAATGTCTTGTCCATGATAAAGAATTAGTGAAATTAAATTGTAGTAAGATGCTGAAAAGCTTTCTAACAGTAAGGGAGGTTACTGAAATACTAAAACAGATTGCTAAGCGAGCTTTGGAGTTCCCACAGTTGCGTGTCTTTAAGAAACAAACATCTGTCATGAATGACCTAGGTATAGTTGATCTTGCTTTGGAAGGGACTGGATCATCAACCATATTATTTTTCCTGATTTTTTTTAAGTTCAAATTGGAGAAAAATAATTACTTTTTTTAGAGAAAGTCCTGTAGTCCTTTACACACACAGCCTGCCAGAAATACTACCTGTATGTTTAAGAACTACTATAAATCATTTCTGCAGAGTCAAGCCCTCACCGCTGTACTGCCATAGGTAGCTATCTATATCTGAAATTATGGAGAGCTCTGAAATTCTTTGCTACTTTCTCAACCACTACTTGATCAGACCATTTGTTTTCAGACTGGAGAATAAATCAGGTTCAGACAGATTCAAATTTCACTGAAAAATTGCAAGAGTGATTAGAATATGGTATTTTAAAGCTCATGCATACAGTTTGAATACGAAACTCAAAAATGAGTATAGGAAATTCAGCTATGAAACCAGAAACAGCTACAAAAGCTGATGCTGTAAAAATACTTGCACACACAGAATGATGTGATAATGAGCCATACATCAGAAAAAAATTATAGCAAACAATATGAACAGCAAGCGTACTTAAACTCAAAAGGACACCTGTGCCAGCGTTAAAAATTATTTATTACATGAATTGCAGGTCAGAGCAGAAAATACATGCCTAAAACAATAAACCAAGAAAGGGTCTCCTTCCACTCAAAACTGGGCTATTATATGCATTTCTAAATCAGTGTATCATCTAGTGCAGTAAAATTAACTCAAATTAGCATACTATAAACAGCACTATTAAGAAATTTAAAGGCTTTGACTAAGTGAAGAAAAATTCAGCTAAAGTCATCACACAAATCTTAATTAAGGCTGTTGTCTTTGAAATACAAAAGGAAAACAAAAACATGACCCTTGGACAAGTTGCTGCTATTCTCATGCAAGTCAATCAAAAAATGTGCTGTAGCTCTGTTGGCAACTAGTAAGTCAACAGTTACATCACTCAGGTCAAGTACAAAATAACCCTTTTTTGTGTGTGTAACCTATCCTCTCTGGCTTCACTTTCTCATCATAACTCCAGTATTATAGTAACTGCATATGTTTTTTATATATATATATATATGCAGGCATACAAATGGGTTGAAGCAGACTGACACGATGGTACAGCATACCATTTCAGAACATTAATTGCATACAATAAAATTTCTCTTTTAATTTTTTTTTTTCAATCAAGTTTGGTATTTTTTATTAAAGATTATCAACACATTCTTAATTTTTAACTTAAGTACATAGTATCTATTTCAGAATATTTCAATCATTTCACAATTAGCAGACAATATTTTATGAATATGCTCCACAAATTCATTAAAATGTTCTCCTTGATAAGAAAGGCTCAAAAAAAGTAAATTTCTGTCTTGTAATTTTCCATCTTCCTATTTTTACATATATGAAACATTCACAGAGGAATATCATGCAAACCTTACATTTACAAAAAATTTTGTGGCAAGAAAATGGAAACAGTAAAATAGCATAGTTATGTCTAAGCACATGGCTTGAATATTCATTATCCCAAAATTAGAAAGGATTATTCAGAAAAAATAACTATAAATCCTATGAATGTGACATGGAGGCTTCTGAAACAGGTAAGGACATACACTGGATTCCAGATTTCTCATTCTCCCTAGATTCCCTATCCAATACATTGAGTCATGAAGAGGAAGCAATGTACCATAGAGGGTGGAGAAAATGCCGAGGCATTTCCTGAGTGGGGGAAAATGGATAGACTGCAACCCAGATAAAAGAGAGTTTCATGTCACGTTAAGGATTTTTTTCACTCAGGATAGAAGAACCTGTGGTAGCAAACAGCGTTCCTAGTTCTCAGAGAGTTGCATCAAAGCACCTAATATGGACCATGARGACTGCAGACTGCCAACCTATTTTTTCTGTGTGGCCGGTTACAAACTCTTCTGCTTGGGACTTTTGTTGAGACCATTTTCTTTATGATTTTAAGAGCTGAAGCTTCCATGAAGAAGAAAACAAGTGAAGGAAGAATGTGACTGTAAAATTGAACTATCCTATGGAGATGAACTGGTCTTGCTGAATCTAGATCACAGAACATGTGAAAATATGCTCTAAAACACATTCACTTTTTAATATTCTGCCACAGAAAAAAAGGATAGCCACTCTTGTGTCCTTGACCAAAACCACATGAGAGAAGACAGGAAATTATGAGCAACATCTTTACACTGTTTCTATAGATCTACAATTTCCTTATATTTATTGTTATAAATTACCATGTCATAAGACTACTACAGAAAGATCACGTTTAACAGGTGGCAAATGCTATCAAAGAAAATACCTGATATTTAAGATACAGTGATAATCAGCTCTGCTGTATAGGCAAGCCTATGAAATTCAACATATTTTGTTCTGCACTGTTCTACATCAATATAATGTTATACTGAGTTCCTCCTAGTCAAATACCTGATAAATGAATCAGTTACAAGAAGCAATTGAGTATAAAGCAAGCCTCTGAACAGGTTTCCATTGCATTTGTCACTGCAATAAATGAATAAATCTTTCAAATCACTACTTCTGGTGCATTCCCAAAAACCCTCATCATGAAACCTGAATTACAGCATTCTGAGATATAGAAGGTTGCTTCCTGACAAACAACAAGCATGCTAATTGTCTTGCTTTGCCTTTCATCCTCAGTAATTACTTTTGTTCCATATGGTGACAAGCTAAGTGCCTTCTATTTGCACGTAAAAAAGCAGCGTGATCTTCTGATACCAAAACTGCCCACATTGTGTGTCATGCAAGAAGTTGGATTACCAAATCAAGTGCAGCTGTGTGGGCTTGGCAACATCATGACAACTTTTGCTAAAATTTTCCTTTGTCACTATTACAGTTGAGCCCAGTAGATAAAAAGAGTGGAAAACACAGTATTAAAGAAATGTTTCTTATCTTTTTACAGGATTGCTGGGATTCTCAGTTCTCTATACCCTACTTAGAGTAACAGGCGCTGACCATTCAGAAAATCAGGTCCATTCAACAACCAATTCTGGCTCTTGCTTGTGGAGCTGGTAGGGGCAAAGGCAAGAGCAAAAAGAGCAAGAATGTTAAGCCAGTTGATAATAAAAAACCAGTGCCCCCTAGTCCTCCAGCTTCACCCTATGCTTACGCTACTTTAAGCTTGTCTTGCTGCAAAGACCTATTTATCTGTTCCTTGCTTTCCTCACTGTTACCAAAAATGGAGCTAAAATAGCGAGAACAAGAAAATTTGGAAAAAATCCTGGTGCATACAATAACCAATGAAAAGCCTTTTTATGCTTGCTGTAGTGGTTTATAGACAAGGGGAGGAAACTGCCACTTTTGGGCCTTTCTGTCAGGGGGAAAAAAAAAAGTATGTTAAAAGTCTTAAACGCCATTTTCTTAAGAGCTAAACTATGGTCAGCATCATTTCAGCTAATTCCTAGAGCAAATAAATTTCACCCAAATTATTTACTGCAAGTCTGCAATACAGACAGACTGTCCCAAAGGTTAATTTAATTTTCCCCAATTTAACTCGCTCTCTAAAACCCACACAACTTTGAATGAAGATCTCAGGAAACAAATCGCTAAAGTATGAAAGAGCTTTATTAATCCTTTGTAATCACAGCCAGCACTTAGGTAGAAAGAACATTCAGGAATATGCCAATGGCTTGCTGTTAAGGTGGAGTTAAACCAGTAAACTTGAAAAACTTTTCATAACAGGTTTTCTTTAAAATAAAACCAAAAACTTAAATAATGATATTATCCCAGGCTTTTTTTTTTTTTTTTTAATTAAAGCTTAGATATAAACATTTGCTGGTGAAAGGAATAAGCAAAATACTGTGAGATTGAGCTAAAGTAGGCAGCTAGTAAATTAAAATAACTTGAACATGTGTCTTGATAAGCAAACAGGGCATAAAGAGTAAACACATGGTGAAATATTGAAGATAAAGAGTAAATTTAATGTTTACCTTCTTTGTAATGTAACAATCTAAGGAGTAAAAATAATATGCAAAGAAGGTTATATACTTTGCCAGTTATGCCATTTTTAAATAACACAAATTTCTTACTCACCCTGTGCCTCAGTTTACAAATCACCATATTAGTAGGTATTATACCAACTTTCCCTTAAGTTACCTTGCAATACAGATACAGCCTCTAACTACTGTTTTCTATTAGCAGCTATCCTTTCCCCCATCCAAGTGTGTAGCGCTCTCAGACAAACACACACACACAAAAGAAACTTCTTAGGCTTTGGAAATAATGCAAAGATCTGACAGTTACTCTGGTGTTTTGAGACCTTCAAAGCAAATTCCTTGACTGAAAAGCCAACCAGAACATACTCTGAACACAGCAGCAGGGAATAAAAATACATACTTTTTTTCTCTGGTTTTTTTCAGTCTTCATCTTTTAAAATTACATTAATCAATTACAACTCCCAGGAAAAGAGAAATTTACCTAAAATGAGACCCCTAACAAGGTGTAACAAGACTCTTGAAAATCATCATAGGCTTCTCCTAAACAAAGGGTGTAACTGGAGCTGCCATATCTGAACTTAGTGCTAATGGTTTTCATCTTTTGCACTTTAGGGCTAAACTGAATATTTTATAGAGAATCAGTGTAGGAAACTCTTGAGGGAAAGTAGCCTAAGAGATTCTTATGAATCAATGTTTCCTTATGTATATTTATTTTTCCTCACAATGCTCTCAAAAATGGCAGATTTTTTTTAAAATCAAAGCTTCTCTTCTTCCCTTAAATAAAAGGCCAAAGCAAGAACAGATTGCGAAGCCATTATATTCATGAAGAGAAAAAGAGAGGTTAATTCAAAATTCTATGGTCTGTTGAACCCAATATCCACACGTTCCCCAAAGCAACAACAAATGCACCACGGAAACTCAATCAAGGCATCAAACCCACTCCAGCAAATGTGTTGTGCCAACCCATTATTAAAGTTGCCTCTCAGGGAAATTCTATATCAGCATGAACTTGCTGAAAATATTTTTCACAAATTCACATTATATTATTTCCTTGACATTAAATGCCAAGGACGGCAAATTAGGAGAGGCCTGAGAGAGGGGAGAGATTCAAGGATGAGTTCTGTTCACAGAACCGATCTGATGAACAAACTGTGCAAGTATGTTCAGAAAGTGTTTAATACACTGACACTAGCTGTTGGCGAATTTGACAGGTTATAGATAAGTAAGCTGTCCTTGTGAAGAGAGCTTCTGTGGACTCGTTTTCCTGTATTCCTCCCCATGCCAATCACAGGAACAGGAGTGAAATATCGGTGAACGAACATAGCTGAATTAAGCCATTCAGCACAAGAGTATGGAGCTTAATTGTGTTCCCTTGCATCTTTTCCTACTGCCAAATAAAACCACCATTGTCCTTGCTGAAGGATTCCCTTTCATGTCTCAAGGATCTCTGCCAACTTAGTTGTGAGAGTCACACTGCGTGCCCAAGTGGAAGTGAGTGGATCTCACGTCTTCAAATTTATCCCTTCACCCTCTTTTTGGCAATAGAATTTGAATGCAGTAAGCACTGCTGAACACACCAAGAAAGTTCATTCAGTAGGTGCCTGCACAAAAAAAAAAAAGTCATTTTACAATTTGGATGCAAGCTATATTGAAAGCTCTATATGCATGTCATCTAAATATGCATGCTAAATGCATGCTAACTGCATCTCAGCCTCACAACTTCAGAGTACAAATCTTATCTGAGGTGATAATGCAAACGTCCACTTTCATAGATGAACGGCTGCAGTAGGTGGGAGGGGGAGGAAGAAGGGAAATACTTTCCATAACGTGACCTAATTAAAACTGTAGATTATAAAGGAAATTGATGGCACAAAAGTTCAGATATTAAACACATATTTTTAAAGATTCAAAATCATGTTGGGATGTGAGTGTTCATTAGCAGGCTCTGTGAGACCAGGGAACATTAGAAGAAATTTCACAGGAACTTTCTGTAATGCCAGTGACTGAATCGCTCTGAAATCCCACAGGTTTTTTTTAGAAAAAATGTCATTCAATAAAACAACAGCAGCAATGAAGTATGTCACATCTGAAGCTGTTATAAGTCATTATGGCTATCATCTGGCTATCACTGATACAATAAGTCTATCACACACAAACGTTATTTAGTAATCAAACTCAAGTTTACATAGGTTGTTACTTTTTTTTTCCTTAAAAGATTACTTATTAAAAGAAAACATGACATGTAAAAACATTTTCACTGAGGTGAAAGCGAACAGTGACTTTGCTGAAATATTAAATAGCACACTGAAGTATGAAAAACACAATAAGGATAATTCATTCAGTAGGAGAACAAATAGAATTTTGTATTCATTTCTTTAAATGTCTGCACTGAAAAATCAGCTCTTGGCATGTGTCATGCAGCTGGGACAAAACCAGCCTGTAACTTCATTCGGTGCTCCAGTTGGATTTGATTTCCTAACACCTCCTGCAATAAGGACAAACTGTTGTTTTTGCAGAAGTCTGGGCAACTAACCCTACAGAAAGCCTCTAAAAACACACTGGTTGGGAATGGAGGAAACTGTGAAATGCACAAGCCAACAGTTCTATTTGGTAATAAATTCAATCTTTTGGCATAATTGCCATATGGCACATGATTTTCTTTTTTTTTTTAACATTTAGCAGTTTTTCATTAGAAATTAGTTTTTTTCTTTTGTTTTAAAAAATCTCTTTATTAGGGCAAACATGCTTTTCTTACTTTCCTTTAAAGCCCAAGGGTCTGTCAAAGGTAAGCACATATTCACAATATCCTGCTAGGTGGATGTGTATTTTGTTCAAAATCCTTTTAAGAAGAAAGCAATATCCAGATGAAGATGGACCAGAACTGGGACTGTAAATTAAATCAAACACATAAAAAAATGAGATTTATAGCACACGTGCTCCTTCAATCTACAGCTCATTTATTCTAAATACCTCTTCCTAATGAGTAATTTTCTGGATGTCACCACAATTTACTAGGGTCAGCATCCAAGTGTAGTACAAGCAACATATTTAAATTAGTTTATTTGGTCAGGAAAGAGCAATATAACCTGGCATATATCAAGAAATTATTAATTTGGCTATACTCAGGGACAAAAACATTGCTGCTGCAATAGAGGAGCGGCAAGCTGGAAGTAAACTATCATTTTTGATTGCATAAATGAGATTCCTAAAAAGATGCTGAATAAATATGGATCTAGCGTCATTCTTCCAAGAAGGATATTAGGGTTCCAGCTGGTAACTTTAAGTGTTTGGATCCAGACTGTGAGAAGCATGAACCAAGATCCAGGCTAACCTGCATGCATCAGGCAACTTGTGTCCCTGAAGAGAAAAATCCTGCCCCTCAGTTCTTACTCCCTCTTTGCACCCAAGGTGCTCGAGACCCTTTATCAAATTATTTCCATGTGGTCCAAGGAGGGAGAACAGAGACAGAGGAGCGAGACAGCTTTCAGTTTCTGACTCTCCCCTTCTACAGACAAAAACCAGAAAAAGTATCTCAGGCTTAATATTGTTCTTCTTGCTACTAGTTTCCTCATCGTGTACTATGAAACTACCATTTACGTGGGGGCCTAGGTTTTCCCTGCACTGGAGAGAAAGGGAGATTAAAAATCTTTTAATTAGAAAGCTATCCTGTTAATGCTAAGAAGGAAAAAAATCTTATAGCCTGATGAATTGAAGAAAAACATTATATGATTTCATAGGTCTGTAGTTCCCCATTCATGACAATGTGCAGCATATTAACGGTAAGGAAGATATTTCTTTAAAAGAAAGCATGAAAATACTTTAGGTAAAATCATAACTATCCTAATTTCTCAATTCAGTGGGAGTTTTGGTATGTGCTAAACTTGCAGTAAAAATGAGTTATGAAAATAGCTGTCATACAGGCCGTTTTCAAAACATGAATAATTCAAACAAGTTCCTAATTTTTTTCCTCAAAAAATATTAAACTCTGTAGCTTGCACAATTAATGCAGCTGAAATAGTGAGACTTTAAAAGCAACCACTTATTCCATACAATAACATTTCATTGGAATTTTTATTGTGTTTATTTTCATGGATCTCAATAGACAATATATCCTGCGCAAGGAAAAAAAGTAATCCATTTTACCGACAGTGCACAGTCAAAAGAGAGATGGAGTTTGCATTTCGCATGTTGTGAATGAAAATTGAGAATATATGTAATAAGCATCTCTAAACCTTAATGAGTTATTGAGCTGTGTGTCTCCTAGTGTGTCAGTGATTCTTTTTAATTTATTTTCTAGTTTCTACACAACTTTTCTGTAGGAAAAGAAAGCCCAAATGAAATTAAAGTGAAAATATACAATGAAGTAAAATTAATAAAAAGCAAATGCTATTGAAATTAAAACCGCAATTGCCCCAGGGTAAATGCATGGTGAGAATCAAGCCAGCAGTGACTATGGCACTGAAACTCCAGCCAGAATCGTCCTTGGGACTTCCAGAAAAGGGTACTCCTTACAGCTATTCTCTCCAGAGGTACATGTGCATACAGAGACAGGAACGATAGCTGCTGCTCAAAATACTGAACATTTTTTAAACATTGAAGGCAAATAATTTTATTTCTCCTCAAGATTAAAAGAAGGAACTCAAACAAAATACGTATCTTGTCTTCACAGTTCTTCTGGCAACCACAATTTTAGCAAAACCATCCTAGCTCAGAATTTGGATGGAAAACATCTAAGTAACAAATAGAAGTCAGAAAGAAGTATGTGTATATGGGATAGAAATACAAATACTATCAGATAGATTGCAAAAATATCTAAAAGATTGTAAACAAAAGCTGTGGACCAAAGATTCTGTTCAAATGAGGGGCAGGGTTTGGGAAACCACAATTAGGTTCCCTCTTCCACCACAGGCTTACCATATAACTTCTGCTAAATGGCTTATGGCAAGCAAATTCTTTTGTGGGCCTTTCAGTCCTAGAGCTGGAAGTCACACTACCCGTAAGAAAACAATTCTTACTATGTTTAACATGTTCATGTCTTCGAGATCCACAGTGACAGCAATATCAGAAAACAGTTCTGCTGCTTAACCATCTTTGCCACTGAAAAGCTTTTCTAAACATCTAACCTAAAAAACCCTTCCTTCTATTTCAAATCAGTATTTTTTGCTTCTCTAAGTTGGCTTACTCACACGCTCAAGTGATCTTAGTGTAGAGACATACCACACATGAGCTGAGCTACATCAACAGAGCATGTCTAATTACACTTCAATTAACATTGGCTAAGAGTACTCACACACTCTGCTATTGAAGTTCAGAGGATGTGCAGTGACCATGAAGCTTCTGTAACTCAGTCATGTTATCCATGAAATCCATTCCCGTGCCTTCTCAGGACTGAGTGCAGCCTTCCCTAGTCCATCCAAATCCATGAAGGAGGCTTGCTAGATCTGTTTCGGTAGTAAGCACTCCTGGATCACACCTAACAAATCTGGCACTGCGCATGAATAATTGTTGCTGTTTCATCTACTAGGTTAGGGCACATATTCTGAACTGGGCTGAAGCCATTTTTCTTGATGGGAATCAAAACGATGAGTGTTTCCCACTCTCCCAGAGACATATTAATGCAGAAGTTATATGACCTACACAGTGAAGTAAAGTGGAAGTAAACTAAGAAAAGCTTAACTTAATGGTAGCATTTCACTACTACATCACTGCTGCATTCAGAAGAGAGGGACAAATGAGAGGTGGTTGGAAAAGTAGGCTAATGCTCCAGAGTCATCAACTCAGAGATGACAGCCAGTGGTCAAACAGTACTCGCATACAGTCAGGTAGAATCACTAAACCAAAAATTTAAAAAAAAAAAAAAAAAAAAAAAAAAATTCACTCAGTTTCAAAGTGATTAGGAAGTATTTGTTGTCATTATTGCAGAAATGCATACCACCTTGCCACTGCTTGTGTGTGGTACAGTCCTGCAGTCCTGTAGCTACAGCACTACCTTGCAAGCCTCAGTAGAGCCCTGCTGGCAAAATATCAGGGAAGACTTCCTAATGATACCAAGTCTGCCAGACTTGAAGATGATCTCCCAACAAGAATGGCTTAAACACAGACACTTAGCACATACGAGAGAGATTCAGTCAGACTGCTAGAAAGTAGAGAGCTGCAAAGAGCAAAAAGTACTGGATACAGAGACAGATGCTTTCTAAAATCTTTCTTCTATTCATCCTGAAATAAGCTAAATCTCCTGGTGAAACTGTACAATTCTAAAAAGTTGGAGTCCTAGAAAATTCTGACTAATAAATAAAAATGCAAATTTATGTTCACACTCAAAGATTAATATAAAAAACTAGTCCCTCCTTTCGTTTTTTCTCTACTTAGTATTCACTACATATTTGACTACGCTAGTTAAATGCGATGCTTAGCACTCAGCCTAACTTAACAACTTATTTAGAATCATAGAATCATTAAGGTTGGAAAAGACTTCTAAGATCATCAAGTCCAACCGTCAACCCAACACCACCATGCCCACTAAACCATGTCCCTAAGCACCACATCTACACGTCTTTTAAATACTGCCAGGAATGGTGACTCCACCACTTCCCTGGGCAGCCTGTTCCAATGCTTAACCACTCTTTCAGTAAAGACATTTTACCTAATGTCCAATCTAAACCTACCCTGGTGCAACGTGAGGCCATCTCCTCTCGTCCTATCGCTAGTTACTTGGCAGAAGAGACCAACACCCACCTTGTTGCAACCTCCTTTCAGGTAGTTGTAGAGCGATAAGGTCTCCCCTCAGCCTCCTCTTCTCCAGACTAAACAGTCCCAGTTCCCTCAGCCGCTCCTCATCAGACTTCCTCTCCAGATCCTTCACCAGCTTCATTGCCCTTCTCTGGACACACTCCAGCACCTCAATGTCCTTCTTGTAGTGAGGGGCCCAAAACTCTGAACACAGTATTTGAGGTGCAGCCTCACCAGTGCCGAGTACAGGGGGACGATCACCTCCCTAGTCCTGCTGGCCACACTATTTCTGATACAGGCCAGGATGCCATTGGCCTTCTTGGCCACCTGGGCACACTGACGGCTCATGTTCAGCCGGCTGTCAACCAGTACCCCCAGGTCTTTTTCCACCGGGAAGCTTTCCAGCCACACTTCCCCAAGCCTGTAGCGTTGCACGGGGTTGTTGTGGCCCAAGTGCAGGACCTGGCACTTGGCCTTGTTGAACCTCGTACAATTGGCCTCAGCCCATCGATCCAGCCTGTCCAGGTCCTTCTGCAGAGCCTTCCTACCCTCGAGCAGATCAACACACCTGCCCAACTTGGTGTCATCTGCAAACTTACTGAGGGAGCGCTCGATCCCCTCGTCCAGATCGTTGATAAAGATAGTGAACAAGACCGGCCCCAAAACGGAGCCCTGGGGGACACCGCTTGTGACCGGACGCCAAGTGGACTTCGCTCCATTCACCACAACGCTCTGGGCCCGGCCGTTCAGCCAGTTTTTTACCCAGTGAAGAGTACACCTGTCTAGGCCATGAGCCGCCAGCTTCTCTAGGAGAATGCTGTGGGAGACAGTGTCGAAGGCTTTACTGAAGTCCAGGTAGACCACATCCACAGCCTTTCCCTCATCCACTAGGCGGGTCACCTGGTCCTAGAAGGARATCAGGTTRGTCAAGCAGKACCTGCCTTTCATGAACCCGTGCTGGCTGGGCCTGATCCCCTGGTTGTCCCGCACATGGCTCGCGAGTGCCCTCAAGACGAACCGCTCCATAATCTTCCCTGGCACCAAGGTCAGGCTAACAGGCCTGTAGTTCCCCAGATCCTCCTTCTGGCCCTTCTTGTATATGGGCGTCACATTGGCAAGCCTCCCCCATTAACCAGGACTGCTGATACATGATGGAGAGTGGCTTGGCAAGCTCCTCCGCCAGCTCCCTCAGCACTCTCAGGTGGATCCCCTCCGGCCCCATGGACTTGTGAGCGTCCAGGTGGCATAGCAGGTCGTTCACTGCTTCCTTTTGGATTATGGGGGGTTTATCCTGCTCGCCATCCCCATCTTCCAGCTCGGGTGGCTGAGCTGGATAACTGGCCTGACTATTAAAGACTGAGGCAAAGAAGGCATTAAGTACCTCAGCCTTTTCCTCATCCTCGGTGTCAATGTTCCCCCCTGCATCCAATAAAGGATGGAGATTCTCCTTGGCTCTCTTTTTGAGAGCCATTTATACCTACATCATGAGTATTTTGAGAGCCATTTATTTTTATTTATTTTTATTTTGAGAGCCATTTATGCCTACATCATGAGTATCTGGAAAATCCAACTTCCTAAAGTATGTTAAGTTGTTTTTACGAGCAACTTAACTTAGCAATGAAGAGAAGTTATGCACCTTCGCAGGCTTGCAGAGAGATCCTGCCTGCTTACACACCTTAAATCTCTTCAATAACTGCATAAAAATACAGGCACTTAGGAGAAATAGTTCAGTAGGCATCGAATATTAAAGCACAAATTAGATGGCAACATTAGAAAATTGCTGCTGAAAGATTGCTTCAGAAAGATAACTAAAAGACTTTCCACAGCCATTTATTGTGATAATACACAGACCTCAGCAGTTAGGCAAAGGCCCCCAATGTGATATCTCAAGTCATGTCACAGCTTTCTGTCTTTTTGCTCATGGCTGTCCACTGGGAAATACTTTTTTTTTCTTATTGCTCTGCTACATTTCAAGACAGGTGAATGAAGAATGAAGTCAGTATCACATGGAGGTTCAGTATGTTTTAGAAAGGTCTCTTCTTGAGCACATTAGCTCCTATCACTGGGGTGGCTGTAATGTTGCTGCTGAAAGAATGCTTTCATTATATTACGTGTATTATACTACACACATCAAATATACACATATGCATACATACACATTTTTTCCACTAATGTTATATGCAATATGTTATATAAAAATAAACAAATAAAAATCAAAAGAAACTACTTGCAAGGAAAACATGCTAACGTTATTTCCCAAAGCATTTAAAGAGGTATCAGAGTATTAAGAAACACATGTAACTACTCATGGAAATGAAATCATCATAAAAAATAATTACTAGCAAGGGCATCTAGCTATTTGTGAATGCATCTATCTGCTTTTCATTTAAAAATCATGATTCCATGCCAGCTGATGGACTAATGTCTATATGTACCTGTTACATTTTCATAGATCAGTTTTCCTTTTCTGTGTGTGTAAGCCATAAGGAAAGCATACTAAGGTTAATCTTGGTACCATTAAGTGACACATAATAAAACATAACATCTGCTTGCAATGTGTATTAGAAGAAGGTGGAATTTCCAATCAAAGAACTAGTTTTTGGACAAATTTGAACTTACTGGTTCTGCCAAAGTTCTCAAAGCTTCTGCAAACATTAATTAAGAGTCATAAACTTTTGGTGAGAAGTATTAGAGAAAATAAAGAGAGAAAGGGAAGAGGGACTTTTGAGTAGAATTGTTGAATGATTAGTCCAACGTCTTATAGTAAGTTAAAGGCAAGTTAATTAAAATAGTGTCTACTTATTTCTTACAGATTCAGGCTGGGATTCTCCTGATCCCAAGACAGAACTTGGACAATTTTTCAAAGGTAGTTAAGACAAAATAACAATCCCGAAAACCCAGTTTCTACAGTATCTGTGAACCATCTACCTTTCTCAGGTGCCGTATCTTGGTGTATTGGGTGCAGGTGCCCAGGCGCTGGCAGCGGGGGCTGCAGGGGCGGCCTCTGTGAGGAGAGGCCGGGGCTGCCCCGTGCCGGACACAGCCGGTTCCAGCCGGCTCCAACCGACCCCCCGCAGGGCACGGCTGAGCCCCGCAGCCAAGGTGGAGGCACCTCGGGGAAAACAGGTTTCAGAAAGGGCAAAATGCTGCACAGCAGAGTGAGGACTGAGGGAAAAAAGTGTGAGAAACAGCCCTGCAGACACCAAGGTGAGAGAAGAAGGAGGCGGAGGCGCTGCTCCAGGCGCTGGAGCAGAGATTCCCCTGCAGCCCATGGAGGAGACCACAGCTGAGCAGATATCCACACTGCAGCCTGTGAAGGACCCCATGCCAGAGCAAGTTTATCCTGAAGGACTGCAGCCCATGGGATGGACCCACACTGGAGCAGAGGAAAAATGTGAGGAGGAAGGAGCGGCAAAGAAGAGCTGTTATGGACTGACCCCAACCCCCCAGTCCCCATCCTCCTGCACCACTCGGTGGTGGGGCGAAGGTGCTGTTTTAATTTGTCTTTGTTTTTCACCATCCAACTCTATGTTAATTGGCAATAAATCAAATTTATTTTCTCCCAGTCAAATCTGTTTTGCCCATGACAGTAATTGGTAAGTGATCTCCCTGACTTTACCTTGACCCATGAGCTTTTTCATCTTATTTTCCCTCTGTCCTGCTGAGGAGGGGGAGTGAGAGAGCCACTGGGTGGGTGCCTGGCATCTGGCCAAGGTCAACCCACCATGATTCAAACACTGAAGATTTTCACACATTTAAGGTCCTGCTTCTGAAGACACAGGGAAGAGTCTCAGTTTCGACAGAACTCCACAGTTTCACACCCAGAGCACACAAGCCCCATCAGTATCAATAAGCTAGATGTTCTTCTGCCTCCTTTTTCTGAGGGCTTGATCTTACAGGCACTCTCAAGCACCTGTAGCAGATCGAGGTCTAAACAGAGTGCCACTGTAAGTACCACTTAAAAAATAAAACCTGGCTGCTGGAAGAACCATTGGTCCCAATTATCCAGTAGTTCAAGCATTGATGGAACACGTTCAATTGTCTTTCAAGAGTATTCCAACTCCTATTGCCAAGTAAAGTGCCGCAGCCATCAGACTATGAGCTATGATGGTTTTTTTTTTTCATTCCTGCTGCTGAAACTGTACATGATGATCCATAAGACACCCCCTTCTCCCTGCTATTAGCTTGCTTAAATAGCTCTTTCCTCATCACAGTAAATGTTGTGGACTCCACCCCAGACACAGCACTCTCCCTCTGCATTACATGGAGTGGCTACAGATCTAGCCAAGGTTCAGCCTTGGAGACGGGCACACATGCAAGAGTTTGGCATGGCAATGCTCAGGATACAGCCCTTGCTTCCTTTTTCACATCTCAGCATGACTGCTTCCTCCATGACTTACATTAGAAAAATAAGCACTGTTGTGAATTTAATGATGTCTTTGCCTTTCACTGACAACAGATTATGCTTGTTAAAGAGTTTTTTGTTTGCTATTGTTTTACATCTAGTTTCCAGCACTAGCTGGTTTTATACACTTCTTTCCATTCAGCTGAGCAAAAAAGCTATAGTAGTAGCTTGAAAAAAACAAAAATGCTTCTTATTCATTTTCCTCCACTGCCTGGGAACCAGATTTATGAAACACTATGAAACAGATATGAACTATTTTATATTACAGAATTTTCCCCTCCTCCACCACAGACCTTGCATTTTCTGTTAGCGCTGGAAGCGGGGTAAGTCTGTTTATGTGAGCCAGGGCACTCCTGAAAACAAGATTATAAACCTCAAGTGGCTACAGCAGAGAAATATTTATTTTGTTTAAAATAAATGGAGCAACTCTTGGATTATAACTGGAGTCATATGTTATAAATCAGCTTATTGAATAACACAGCCTTGGAACAATCACTGTTCTGGGACACAGCCTTCTACTACATCGTGAAACTTCCACAAAAACAGCTACAGTCTATGTATGTTGCTAAAAATAAACATTGAAAAACTAGAAATGATTTTCCTTCCTTCTTGCTGGCCCTTTTTAAATGGCTTTGGGCCTAACCCTTAGGAATTACACAAGCCAGACATAAACTAAAAGCTATCTTGAAGGCTAAACTGATAGGAATTTCTTTTATGTCCTTTCCTGAACCGGTGCTTTCTCTGCTATCATTAACGTATTATCTTCCATTAGTGGAGCTTATGCTTTTCATGCTGTGAGAACCTAAACTCCAGACAGAAATGCTAAAATGCTACATCTGCAGGATAGGACTCTCCTGTGCTTGTTAATAGTGTAAAGAAAAAAGCAGTACCACATTATTACCATCAGAAGGGCGAGAGAGTCTCAGGAATTAAAAATAAAAATAAAAAATGGAGGGTCCTCACTGTCAAAACAGGGGCAGATAGATACCCTGAATTTTCCACCACTCCAGACACGTCAATCAAAGATAACACAATGCAAGAATATCTGAGTGACACTTCAAGCTGCATTCATAAGCAACCTGCCTCATTCAAAGTCAATGAAGAGACAGGACTTACAAGCCCACACTGGAAAGTTATTGAAATGTGACTGACATCTCAAAGGAAAAGTGTCAACGGGATAGCATGACCCTGTGCTGAAACACTGCAAGGTTAATCAGTTATGGCAGTCGGGAGCTAGAAAGACCCTACCTTAGATTGAATTCTTGTAGTCACAGCAGTGATTGGGCCACTATCTCCTTTTCACGTCCTCTCCCACTGACATTTGCACCCCAAGTTTGTATCATTTGTCCGCTCTTCTTTTGGTTTCATTTTAGAAAGATACTGGTGGATGTCGCCTGAGAGAAGGTTTTATACATCTCAGTAACGATAGGTCTCCCTTTTCCTCCTCTGGGACTCACTGTGCTGTTAACATATGATCTAAGATAGTAAATACACCATTGGGAGATTAAAAGAAAGTGCTAAACATTGTAGAGTTATTGCTCAAAAGAGACTAGGTAAAGTCTGAGTTAAAGGATCAGCAGAAGTTCTCTGAGCTTCCATGGAGCAATAAAGGGAGTAGGTAAATGCTAGACTGTTTCTTAAAGTTTCCTATCTCCCTAAGTCCAGAGAGTTCCTGACAATTCGTTATTTACCAGTATCACATCAGGAAATACATCACATGGACATATCTCCTTCTCTCACCACCCCACCTACCCCCTAATTTTGTAGGTCTATAAAGACAATTTATTTTTTCCCATTAATTTGTGTAAATATGTCAGTAACTATCATTTTTATTCAGTGCTATTATGGCTAAAATGTAGACCAGAACTATTCACTTAGCCTAAGCACACTCTGCAAAGTAAAAAAGCTAGTAATAGAGATAAATTAAAGAATACAGGATACAGACAATGCAATAGTTATGTTCATATGCTCATGGTTACAAAATGCAATCCTTAAGTAATTTAAGCAAGCATGACTGACTTTTATACCAAAAAAAAAAGGAATTCTCTGGTTTATTTTCTTCCTGGATGGCATATTTTTGCTTTCTTGAGTTTACTTCATATGTTTCTTGTTTTCTTACTCTGTCAGCCCATAGCAGTATCTCACAGATACAAATAGCACCTTCTTGACACTGCATATCATTAGCTAAAAATGCTAGTGGCCCTATTCTGTTGGTTTCATTCCCTGCTCCTCCTCCTTTTCTAGAAGGCAAACAGTCTAGAAAGTAAATATGCTTCTTCCCTAGAGCCTAAGGACCTAGAAACCTTTTTCCTTCCACAGACTTACTGTCTCATTTCTAAATCACTGCCTGCACTGAATGTCACACAACATTTCCATTATGGAATCAGTCCTCCAGTCAATTATTTAATTAAAAGAAGATTTACCAAATAATAACCCTTTCTCCTCCAGTAAAAAGATAAGAGCAATATGATAACAAAATATTTATTTCTTTATTATTAATTATTTTTTAAATCAACGATGGGGAAACTTCAGATGGGGGAAGGATCACCTTGGGAATATATTATATCAAACATGACCAGCAAGGACTTTTCTTTTAGGAAGAATAATGGTTTAATGTTTAATTAATCCTATCCATTTCTGCATTTATGGGAAGGCGGAGAAAAAGAGTCTGCTTTATAATGTGGAAAATTAAATATTAAAAACTTTGTGCCTATTTGACTTTACATTTTCTTGTTATGAATGGGTGTTTTCCCTTTATTTCACTTTCTTCAAACTACAAGAGACAGAAGCAATTACTGCAGCTCTGCTGAACAAAGGTATTCTCAATGTACCTCTGATACTGCCTTGCCAATCCCAAAACAAAACAAAAAATTAAAAACCATTTAAAGTATTAATGGAACCTTTAAAACTCACATTCAAAGTGATGCAGGTTACTCAAGATTAGAGAAGGCCAGGGAGAACTTCAGAAAAGCTGAACAAAGTTATGCATTTAAGAAACTCAACAGATAAAATTCAGTGTAGACGAGAGGCAATACACACTGGATGAAATAATGTGAATTGCCCCTATGTACAATTGGTTCTAAATTAAGTGCACCTATTCAGAGAAAAAAATGTGGAAAGTATTTTGGACAGTTCAATAAAACCATTTGTTCCATGTACAACGGTAGTCAAAAAGCCCAACAATATTATTAAGGCCTGAAGAATTCAGAGTACTAAAAGAGAGAACAATAATGAAAATAAAGCCTTTAAATACAGTGACCTTAAATAGTCTATGTTCCTGCCTTGTCTCAAAAAGCAGAATTTAAAAAAAAAAAAAGGTCCATCCAGAGGAAAGCAGCAAAATAATGAAGATGGTTAAAAATATGACAGCTCCTGAGCTGGGAGAGGGGACGGAGCAGAGGTATGAATGGCCTCTCTGCGTCACTCACCTAGCAGCCATTTCTGCTTCCTTTCCACTTCTGAATGGTACCTCTGAGAAGTGCCCTAGTATCCCACTGCCGCCAGAGCCCCAACTTGGTGCCGCTCCAGCACAGAGCCCACCCTGAGCCCCAGTCCCCGTGTGGTTCACAGCCCTGCACTGCCCCGGCTGCATCCCCCCCCCAACACCGTGCCTGCAGCCCGGGGCAAACCGCCCCGCACTGGGAAGAGACGAGGTGCTGGGGGGCACCCACCTTCACCCCCCTACTCACCGCATGGACACTGTGCAGCAGGGCAGGCTCAAGCCCAGATGCTAAAAGTATGTACGTTTTGGTACGTACTACTAAAAGTAGTATGAATAATGAAATCTTATTGTGGGCCTTAGATACTGCTGGGTGGAAAACTTCTAAAAGGAAACTTCTTCCACATTTCTGCCCTAGCACAAGATGGTCCCCTCTCTCCCTTGTGCCATCCTTCCTCCACTTCATCCTCTCTCATGTCCTAGTCACTTTCTCCTGGATCCACTTTTGACTCAGTTATCTGTCCTTTCCCATCTCTCTTTGTTCACTCCTTACTTTGTGTCTCTTGTCTTCACAAAGGTCCTGGAGGTTAAATGGAGCCTAAATTGAATACAGTTTTAAGCCTCCCATAGTAAATCATCTCTCCCTTCCACTGCTGAATGCCTGATCTTCCTCTCGAGAGATGCAGCCCAGTGGGCTGCCAGCAATTGGCTGTGTCCTGTGTCGTGCCCGATACTCTGAATCTGACTTGTTCAATTCACATTCAGACCCCAGTCTGACTGCAAGATTAAAATCCACTGTCTTGTCCCATCTGCTAGCAGCCACTTCCTCACCGCCTGGTTTTCGGGCAGGAATGCCCTGATGTGCACTCTTCTTGCTCTGGACAGAAAAATTATCATAACTGAACTTAAATTTAACATTGATTTAGTTAAAATTTGCATGGAAAACCTTGACCATGGGATCTACTCTGGTTCACATTAAAATTAGTCAGGAATGTCACATAGTCTTATTAGGAAAATATTAGTTGCTGCATTTAGGTTTTCGTTTCTCAGTTTGATTTAAACCAGAGTGTCCATGTCACTGTTCCATTCTGACCTCCTCCCTCTTGTTACCCAAATAATGCTGCAGTGTCAATGTACTTGCCCTCTCCCTCCAATCACTTAAACTTTGGACGACTTCTCCCCTCACGCTCCCAGAGGTCTACTCACACTCCTCCAGAATTTCTGGCGATTGCTCTTTATTGTTATCGATTACTGCCAATTTTCTGCCATCTTCCATGCTGCGTTTTTTTCCCTCTTTCAATGGTTAATGAAGCAAGAACAAAAGCCAAAGTCTGCCACCCAAGTGTCTTTGCCATAAACCCCATTAATTTCTAGCCACTTTGCATTTGGTTTAGTGTTGCTGGTGTTACATTATGCACCTATTACAAACTGTGACGCCTGTGTGTAAATGTCAAAGGACACAAACCTCTGTAAATGCACAACACTAATATTACAGTCCATACAGAATAGGCACTGAGACAACTTTCATTTTATATTATTGCCTGTAAGTGGGATCTAGCATAGACGGCCCTGACAGGCAGCCTGGAGGCCTGAATTTCTAATTGTAACTTTGCTATTGGTTTGTTCAGCGAAGTTAGGAGATCTGTGTCCTTCTCATCCCATCTGTAAAACATGGTTAGTCAAGGTTACCTCCTCTAAAAAGTTTTTAAATCTACTCAAATGCCAAAGTAAGAAGTAGGTATTTATTATTTTTTAATTACTGAGAGGTTTTAAACAAGCCATTCTTACAGAGCCAATCCCAAGGTTATACTTGGGGTCTGCTGATTAACTGCTATTTTATAGGTATGTATAGCCAGTATTTTGTGTAAATATATTGGTTTCTGTGTCTCTCAGGTGTTCTGGCTAAGAAGCTAGATGTTTGGTTGCAACCCAAGAGAAGATTTGTGACCGCAAAGCCCCCTAACTTTTCGAAAAAAAAAAAGGACATGATTGTAGAGAGGCTAACTCAGTATGAAATTTAGAAAATGGAGTTGTCTGGCAAGGAATTTATTATTACAGAAATCTTGAAAGAATATAAAGGTTTCAGATCCAAATCAGATATTGTGGCCAATAAACTGAGGATCAGAAACAGGCAAGAAGTTGGCCTCCCTTCTAATGAAAGTCCATTAGGGATGCCAATAGACTGTGCCTGCTTTTCTTACTAACTTTATTAATTAGGACCCTCAGGAAATTCAAAAGTAGAAAAGAGGGTGCAAGGGAATGTTTGCCAGAATCGCTGCAGCGTGTGTCAAACCCCCTCAYTTTTAAGATGTGTACACAAACCAGTAACATTTTATCTATTCCAGCACAACTGAGCTCAGTGGGAAAATTCCACTGAGTTCAGTTCACGTATCAATTTACACTTAAGGGTAAAGTGGTTAAGTAAGTGTCTTGTCTAATTGAATTGTTTTTATTACGGGTTCTGGTTTGTCTAAACAGCATGGCATTCAGCACATTAAGGATGCCATACATGGGTAGCTCAAACATGTTAATTCTGTTGGAAGTTATGAAAAAGAGAAATTTTTTTTTTTTTTTTTTCCTTCTTACTGCTTATTTTTACAGTTTCCAGAAGCAGTTTAGGGTCTTCAGGACACTATTTCTAACAGGCACAAAGAGCAACACCTTGCATGCTAACTAGGTTTTGGTTTTGTTTTTTTTTTTTCTTTTGGAAAAAGTCTAAATAGTTAAAAGCAAAAGGGGTAGGGGAGAAAAGGAAAAAAAAATCTAGGGCAGAGGCTATGCCATTCTTGATTTACATCTGCCCAACCCTGATAGCTCAATGATTACAGAATCCATTTTTAGCACAAGTAATTCAAGGAGGTTGTTTAAAAAATAAATACGCATTTCTGATCTGAAAAATTCAATCTGTTGTGACAAGAGCCAAAGGCAGCCAGACCTTTGAAGTACTCTTTACTTCTATTGAAATGGTACTCCCTTTCAGTATAAGGAGTACCTGAAAAACTCCAACAGGTTCTTAATCATTAAAGCAAGTTTGTATTTGAACTAACACTAGACCAAATATTTTTTAACGGAGAAAACTCAGAATCAGCTATGTAAAACAACAGAAATAAAACGGGATTATAAAGAATGTTCCTTTCAGTGTATTCCAAATCATATATTTGAAAGCAATTCCTTCTCTCTAGGCTTGGTTTCAGACCAAATTACTCGATCTGGGTTGCAGCACACTCTGTGCAGTACCCGCTAGGTCCCACAAAAGTTTTCTTTCCATCACCTCTGCACTTCCGCAGCACATCTGCTCCCTGCACTTTTCACCAGCTCCCTGACCTCTGCCCGTGCTACAGGCTCCTGCTTAGCTGCCACGCGCTCTCTACCCTCTGCTCTGGGATCTCCCTACACAAGAAAATAAAGCTACCTCCCTCCTGCCCACTCACTCCCTTTTCAGAGGAACAAAGAAATGAAAATAAATGCCATCCATCACACACATACATTCAGGAACCAGCGCTGTTCTCTGTTCTTCTCACAAAACATCAATGCAGGCAAGAGAGCTTCATGACAATAATTGGGAGAACCACACTGGAACATACATCACTGTCTGCATCTGG
Organism: Phoebastria nigripes; assembly: GCA_035582835.1. Taxonomy (NCBI): domain Eukaryota; kingdom Metazoa; phylum Chordata; class Aves; order Procellariiformes; family Diomedeidae; genus Phoebastria; species Phoebastria nigripes. The sequence goes on from JAYKAV010002958.1 coordinate 485,859, forward strand.
TGCTATTTCATATGCTCCGTGTGAGGATCTGAAGGGGTGACATTCCAGTGGACAAACAGTGTTTCAAAATAATACTAATTTATTCTGCAGCCTTGCACAATCTGCACTGAGAGCTAGTGGCAACAGATTGAATGGTACTACAGATCTCTCCAGCACAGACTCTTCTCCTACAAATGCAGAATTAAGTATTCATGAAGAGATTTCAAAGGTCTAAAATGACTGTAGAGCTTTCAAGATGCGACACTCTGAACTAAGACACTGTCAAATAACAAGTCATAACTGGAAAGGCAAAATTTATCTCCTGAATATAACAGATATTTATAATTATTTTTCCCTATCTTTACTTTCACAAATTGACTGAACTAAATTTCCAAAAAGGAACAGAAGTAACTGACAAAAAAGAATAACCAAAAGGAAACATAAGAATAAATGATTGGCACTGAACAGAACAGTTCTCTCCCCCTTTCAGCCTTTTTTTTTTAATCTAAGCATACAACAAAATGGCTGCTAGTTACACTTTTCTGATCAAGAGAATACAGGATTGTCTTAAAAAAAAGCTTTTGAAGCTTTTGAAGCTCAGATTGATCCTTCATAACAAATGTTTTATAGAGAATACAATTTTTGAGACCAATTTTTATTACATACTTTTTTTAGCACTGCCAATGACTGCAAAACCTCCCAGAAATTAAAAATAAAAAAATACTGTGTTTTACTCAACTTGCATGCACCAAATTCCACCAAAAATTTCCTTAAACAGAGCAGTATGGAAATGATCTAACTGAGGTAACCTGAAGTGCTCCAGCACAGCTGGACACTTCCCATAAAGCACACCTGAAGAACCAGGCTGAACTCACAGTTACGTATATTCGTTGGGGTAGCACTAATATGTGTTCTTGTACAGGAATAAAACAGATGGAGACTCAATGTGGCAATACTGAGAAAGTCACAGACCATCTTTGCTTAAATTCCTCCATGCCAGGAATAATAAAGTCCAAGAGACAGATGGCCTAGACCAAGCAAAGGGCGCTGTCAGTCCAGCTCTACAGTAGTCTCCACTACAGAGGACCATGTCGGAATATAGAGCTCAATTTGTAGCTTTGCTGGACGCTCGAGGAGTACTCAATGAATATGCCGTTTGCTGGTGTGTGACTGCACCCTGTTGTATGGACTGCGCATACTGTGCACACCGTGCAGAGGTGCAAACCCACATACGCAGGTCACACACTGGCTTCAGATTTGCTGTGCCTGATTTTTCATGACTTTGCAAGTAAAATCAAAATAAACCGTACCCACGTAAAAAACACCCTTGCTCAAAATCCTTCTCCCATAAGCTTAGATTTGACATTCCTGAATAAAGGAATGGAGGGTAGTTTTTAGCTGAATCAAATTACAGGACACTGCTTCTTATTTGAGGGATTGCTGGGAGACGAAAAGTCAGTTTGTCTTCAGTTTTGTTTATTATCTGGAGAGGGAAGGAGGAGGGGAGCATTTATTTGTTTCTTTGGCTGGAAGGGTATTTTATTACACATAAGGCGGCAAATGCATTGACGTATTTATTTCCCAAGGGAAGTGACAAATCAGTATATACCAGGAGAAACTTTGTCACTTCTCCTAGAACAATCCCCTCTGTTGCTCTGGGTGATTGCATATGCTCTGCCAACAATTTTTTTTTTTATTTTTTTGGTACAGCTTTTATGATGTTTGCCATTAGGTTACCAACCTCACAGATAAAACACCCCACACACAGAGCCAACACACACAGACACACTCGGGAACTTGAGAGGGTTCTGGTTTCTTAGCTAAACTTAGAGAAAAATCAAAGCTGCTTTATTTTTCTCTTCCTGGCCTTTTCAGTATCTCTTTTTCACTCACAGTAATATGATGTATAAAATGTTTTTCAACCACCGATTTATAAATAAATGTTGGAAACAAAGCAGTCTTAGTGTATTAGTTTATCAAATCTTTTTCATATATACCTTCTTATATATCCTCTGTTACTGTGCCATATGAGACTAACACAGTGGCTATGGATGCACCACTTTGCTACTGTAAGTAAAAAAAACTTTCAAAATTAGGAACTCAAAGTTGTTCTACAAAGCCAAAGCTTCCAAAGAAATTTTTTAAACACAGGAGATGATTATCTCTGTGTGTGTATTTAGGTAATTACACTTATTTTTCATTACTTGTAAACTTGCATTAAATTATAATTCTCTAATTTGATACCTATAAATATCCTTTTGTTTATTTTTCAGTTCAGGTTTATTTAAAGCACATAATACCATAACTGTATACAGTGCTTTAAATACCGCATTCAGAGCCACAGGCTCTGCCCTGAGAATGTGTCCTTTCCACTCTGAGGCAGGAAAGAAAATGTGTCATGTCAGTCTCCTTAACTGTTTTACTGTTTTCATCTTGTGTTTTTTATGTAGGTAAAATTCTGTATTGTGTGGGGTTGGGGCTGTCTCTTGGGGGGGGGGTTGAGTTAAGTTTCCATGATGTGCGTGCAGGCACCTCTGTGGAAACATTTTGCCTGAGAAAGTTGGTACATGAAGTCGCTGATGAAATAGAATGGACCAAATTAGATCAATGGGTCAAATTCATATTGAAAGTAAAAAAGCACAATTCTATTGCTTTCAATAAAATTCAATGAAATTCAGGATTATAGCAAAGCACCATAATATAAAGAGATCTTATGTGATATACTGTATCTGGCAACTATGGAACTGACAGAATAAATGACAAAATCTGTCTGCACAAAGTATGTCTTTTTCAGTGAGCTGCTGCATTGATTATAAAAGCTGCTGGAACTTGTAAGTTTTTCCATATAAGTTACATACATGCAAGCAGCTGATGCGTGAGTAATTTACTTGAATGAAGTCTCTTCATTGCTACGCCTCAGATAATAATGATAATGCAAAAGTTGTTTGGCACAGCAGAAAGCTCCCTTGGTTGGAGAAAAGCTGTTGGGTCCCACTATTTACAGTATTTGATCTTAAAACACTAGAGGGCTGCACAACTTGAAATGTCTGTACAGTTCCATCCTGTTATGCAAGCTGGCTTTCACAGTCTCTGCTGTCTAAAGAGATTTCAAATTTTGCCTTTCTGTAGTGTTGTCCCCCCCACTCCCATTCTGCAATGGCAGAGGTAGCATTACTGCAACYCTCTCAGCTTCAGTTGTACCTACAATGGGACAGTAAACAGTCTTTTTTCCAGAATTTTCTTCCATTTAAAATAAGCATATTGTGGTCCTCTATAATACTATCCTCACTCACACTGACTTTATTTATTTCAGGCTCAATTCTGAAGTCACATAAGTGAAAAAAAAGACTCATACAATGAGGATAAACAATGTCTGCACAGGGGAACGTCAATTTCTGTTTTGTACATGAGACTGACTGAACTAAGTGAAACTTCCTGTTGTAGCAACAGATTATCTGTTGTGATAAACTGTCCTTTATCTCACCTTTGCTGGAGCAGAAGTGAGAATAACATGACTGAGTAAAGGACTGCAAATATGCCCCCCTCTTTTTTTCTCCCTCCTCAATAAAGGGAAAGAATAGTCAGGCCAAGGGAAGTTGCACATTTCAAATTTGCTTTGGATCAGCTTTCAGGWTTTGTCATATATTTTGTAGCCTCTTCTGTGCGTTTTGGCTCTTAGTCATAAGAATGCATGAGCATTTTGAGGGAAGAAGGCCATGTGGCTTGTAAATAAAATATACATGCAGCTCCCTAGCTGCAGGGAAGAGTTTGAAAATATTGCCCAGGTGGACTCAAAATGTTCTAAAACCAAAAGGCAAACAAAATAAATATGAACTTGGTTATTTTTATACACTGAATGCTCTCTGAGAAGTCTGGAGTGCTTGAGGTTGTCACTGTTTGTTTTTCTTGCCAGCAGACTACTGAATTGTGATCTCTGCTTTGCCTGAGGAAGGTAAAGACAAATTAAAGTCACTGAGTCTGCAGTGGGTCACCTTGAAAGGAGCATCCCTTAAAGAAACTAGTTCTCTCTGGGAGATGGTTTCTGAGAAAGACAAAATATGTATGGCTTAAGACTCAGGAAGACAAAACGAAAATACATTTGAGAAGATAAGCATATAAAGCAGGTATTTTCTGGGTAAAGCAATATGTACAATCAGATAAATATGAGGAGAAAGCATGCAGTTACACAGCTATCAACTGGGGGGAAGAAAGGCTCCAGCAGTTTATTTTATTTGTACTGAAGTGAAGGAAGTTAGTTATGCACACTCACTAAAACCGGCCCAAGAGCACAGTTTAGAGAGGAGAGAGGTGGGGAAAAATACAGCTTTACAGCACTGAAACATTCAGTAATCCATGAAGGAGAGGTGCAAATGAATGCAACAAAACCAAACTTCCCTATAAAGCCAAGGGACTGGCCAACTACTTTTCGTTCTGGTGTTATCTAAATGATATGCGTTCACAATATCATTTCAAAATTTAATTTTAAAATTCAAAATTATTAAAAACATTTGAAAACGCTCATAATCAAAACTAACATCTACCAAAATTTTAAAAATCTGTTGATGTAAAAAGATTTTTTTTTTTTCATTTTTCTTACCAGGTATTTTAAATTGGTATTCAAAAATAAAGGATGCATTTAGTGCAAGTTCTATGTATTTTAGTTCCATGGGAGTTCATAAATACTTTACAAAGTAACTCTGAGATACTTCTGTCTTTGTCTCTCAATTTTACTGTCAGCGAGCACTCATCTGCCCCTGATAAAAAAGAAGTTAAATGATTTTAAGGATTTAACTTCTGAAATGGGACTTAAACTATGTATGATCACTAAGASTCCCAAACCTTGCAGGCACATACAGTTAAATAATAAAAAAAGCAACTGTCAGTCTCCTTCAAGAGCAGGAGATGTTCATCTGGTTACTCTGACCAATTCATAAACAATGCGTGTAATAAGCCTAGTTTCTTTCCCACAGCACATACATCTATCCTCTAGTGACTTACCTGATGTGGAGATGAGATATTGGGAAGCAAAGTTATTATGCTCTTATTAACTAAAAACCTGTCCTCAGCTGTTAAAAATATGTCACAAATTAAGAATAATTAACCTTAAATCCATACACTGTGTTTCTGACAGATAGGACTGAGTTAATTTTATCTTCTGAGTTCAAACAAGGCAGATGAATTTTGATGACAGATATTTATATTCCTTTTAGGAGCCCCTAATTTGATCCCCCTTGCCTTTCAGCTGGTGACCACAATAACCTCACCTGTTCCAAAGCTCATCTTTCAAACAAGGATGTTTAATGCAGCACTAAATATCTAGATTTGGAGAAGAACTACATTACGCTCATTATTTTTTTCCACAGCAGACGTCTAACTTATTCCCCTTCCCTTTCCTCTTTTGTCTCAGCAGAAGAACAGTGGACAACCCACAGATCAGAGTTTACAGTGGAAGAATTGCAATACTGAATATTCAAAACCTAATCCTCCACCTTTTCATTCACAGATACCCACAGAAGGAGTGAGTGGAGCAATTATATGTCCCTAAAAATACCTGAATGTTTTTTCATGTCTGTCCTCATTTTTGTCATCATTTTTATAAATGTAGGCCACATGGGGCCTCCAGACAATCCCTCTTTCCTTTGCCAGCATGCATTCATCCTCAAACCATTTCTGCCCTGCACACAAAGACATACACAAAAAGTCACATGAAGAGGAAGATGTACTGCTTCGAAGAAGAGATGCAAGAGACCTTTCACTCTTCCTTCACTCTAGTCACACAGAGGCTTGGCTGATCATAGTAAAATCTTAGGACAAACCTGAAAACAGAGTCATTCAAGTATTTTTAAGGAGGTAAGGTTGCTAGGATGACTGCGTCTGTGGGAATTCTGTGAATGGAAAAGGTGTAGACTCCTGTGAAAGGAGTCCAAACCTATTCAAACACAACTCTGAAAAAATTTGTCATCCATTTAGTAATTTCCACCTAAGACAGTGCAAGTAATCGGATTGCTCAGATTCTTATCTTTATTAAAAGAACAAAGACCTTAAACAAAATGTACTGGATAAAGAATCTATTGCACCAATAACCATTGTACTGCCTGAAAGAATGGCTTAGCAACAGTACTCAGAACCAGGAGTCATAGCAATTTCATTATGAATTCTGCTAATTTACTTATATTGTGACAGAGTTAAGGATTCTGGGGTTTTAACACTAATTTTTAAAAAATGGATTTTCCAAAACTGGATAAAAGCAATAAACAACACAAATGGTAAATCACAGAGAGATTCATTTTCCGATGTATAATGTAATGGGAATACTGACAACTAACAGCTGACCTGTTTCCTCGCTTTCTGTACTGCGATCATTGAGGTGAAACTCTCAGACGTATTCCTTTAATTTTTCAAAAGCAAGAAAATGAATAAAATACCCTTTCAGTGATCCTGGTATTTAAATAAATGACATTTATAATAGGAATGCACTTTTGCCTCCACTTTAGAACCCTTTTTTCTCCTTTCTGAACAGCAGTTGCCTATGACAAGGAATGACAGACCATTTCCATTTCTATCTCTGATTCCTGTAGCCAGGTCATACTGTCACATGCAGAGGGAGAGGGAGAGGGCAGCTCATTCTGGCACCAAGGTCTTATCTGCACTAGCCAGCGAGCTGACAGACTGGCACCCGAGACCGAGCATCCAGGCCCACCTTGCCTGCATGCGAGCATCCTATAGCAAAGCGATTCCATTAATAGCCGAGTCTTTTGTTTCCGCACTCAGCTGTATTCGAGGAGGACACAGCCCATGGTTCTTTGTGCTAAGATGTTCCAGCATTTGCTCCTAGTCAATTATGAGCAAATTTGGTTGATCCTCAGGGAGAATGTAGGAAGGCACCAAAGGACCATCAGCATTTGGGTGGCTTTGCCTATGCTCTTCCCAGTGCATGGGCAAGTTCTGATCCAGGAGAAGGCAACCCTCAGCAGACTCCATCTCTCACCTTCAGTCTAGACCTACCAATCTAAAAGTGTTTATCTAAAGAGAAATGCCAGGCAGATAAGGCTAACTTTGAAATTAATTGTGCAATGTATGCATATTTGTGAACTTATTATGCGACTCTCTTTACAATTTCAATGGGCTATTGATACTACCTTAGATGAAGTTTAATAAATGAATACAGTCTTTGGACTAGTTTGCAGTTTGAGGCTGCTGGCAACTATATAAAAAAATCCTTACAACAAACCATACAATTCCTTAGCATTATAATCCTATACATCTAGGAACAGCTATTGTGAGTGGCAGTGGCTGTCTAAGAATATCTGCATGTTTATTGTTCCCCCCTGAGGCAACAAGCATTGTCTGAAAGTAAAGCTCTGTGTCTTGACTATCCCTTGAGAACTATAATTACAGCTATAGAGGAATATACCATACTGACTCTCAAGTAATTGAAAAAGACTGACAGGCAAATGCTTTCTATGTCCATTGCTCTGGGATCAGATGCTCTGAAAGTTAAAATGCATAGGCAACGGGCCAATTTAGCCTCAGAGTTAGAGGGCTGAATATACCAACATCAACAGAATTATAGCTTTTCATATTGTTCCTGATTTTGGCCCAGTGCCTTCAAACAGAACCAAAATAAGTACTGAAAAAAACAAGCACTGTATTTCCAACATTGTTAATTCTAAATAATAACCGCTGCTTTTGGCATACAGCTGAGTGCTTTTTCTAGCTAAACAGACCATATCTCCTGTTCATAGCTCCAACAGGGAAACCAAGTCCATAGACTTGACAGAGAATCCAGGCTGAGGACATGACTGATTGAAATACACAGGCAAAGATAAATAGAAGAATTAAAGAAGCTAAATCATACTTGAAATTTTACAGCAAGTTCATAATAAAACTTGTTGAGATTGTTAGGAAAATACCTCAAGCCACAAAGATCCACTCCTAAAACCAAAGAGATTTAAGGGAAATGTCAAAGTACAAAATATGTATGTGAAGAAAATAATATGGACTACAAGATTACTTCAGATTAGGTTGTCATCACAATGTAAATGAATTAGGAGCATTTACATTCATCGTTCTCAGAAATTCTTTCTGTAGGCAACCAGGATAAATTAGTGGTCACCTCTAAAGCCAAAGCAGCCTTATAATTTATTGCAATGGATTAGGATTTTACCCTTGGTTCAAGTTAAATTATTTTTATGCTTTAAGTGAATTCCATGAGAGACAAAAGATTTTTGACAAATCCAGTTTCATCTTCTGAGTCAACCTTCTCAAAGACAAATGCAAATAGAGTCAAATGTTGTATCATCCCACTTTTCCCACTTTTGTATTTTAAAAGACAAGTCATGAATTGTTGGTTTGTCATTTGTTGGTCACATAGATAATGGAGTTGATACAGGATTTTACTAATTATCAGTTAAAGTAGTAATAGCTTAAGAATTTTAATTAAGACAGAACAGTTTAGGTATTTGAATAGCTAGAAATGGACTGTCATCCTTAATAAAAACAGTCCCTAGTATTTTGTAATGTAAATTAATCTTATATATGGGTAGCATCAGGAATCTCATCATCAACCTTATGAATTACTTTAACATAAAACCAACAGATTTCTTCAACATGCTAGCAAGAAAATTCCCTAGCACAGTACACAGCTATTAATCTTATCTAAGTGTGAACCATACAGCTGCATTTTATAATCAGAAGTAAATGMCATCATACTTGGGATGATCTCCTCTGTAATTTATCAGTAACTGAATATGCAGCAACAGAACTGGAAATACACATGGATATAGCATAACCGTATTAGTAGCTAATTTACATGATTTTAAAAACATCAAAATTGAGGGTGAAATGTAAATCAATATAAAATTGAAATGTAAAAATGGTCTCAATGTAAAATTCTTCAAGATTTCAAAAGACTTAGTATTTCACTTTTTTTTAGGATTTGCAGAATAATGCAGAGACGTGGGTCCCCTTCCATCTCTACTGTTCTAGTTTTGAAGTTCTTCATAGGAGGTCTTCTTCCATTTTGAAACAAGTAATAAAACAAGAGCAGCTAGAAGTAATGTCAGTAAAGGTGTTATCAGCCGTATCGCCAAGATTTTTAGAGCTGTTTAACACATCATCTGATATTGCCAAAATGGAGCAAAAAAAGGCTTATCTACCTTGCTTTGAGGTGCTCCATTAGCTTTTGCTCTGCTAAAAAAGTGTTAGTCAATTCTTCTGAAAGAGAAGACAAATCAAAAAAATTAAAACTGTGAGCACAAGAGCTAAATAACGAGCCAGGTCCACATGAGAAACAGCTATTTGAGCTTAACCAGGCTAGAATAAACCAAGAAAACTAATCTAAGCATCTTGAAGGACTTCACTGAGAACAAGAATTAAGAATGAGAGGCTGGCACAGGACATCAGCAGATATGAGTGATAAGAATTCAGAAAGAGGACCACACGGTAAACTTGTTTGCTTAGTTGGAACCCCCAAACCCTCATAATCAATTTTATCTGTACCACGAGGTGTCCAAACTCTTTTAGCTCCCATATTCTAGTGTATTTTCTCTGTTCCCTGACTTAACTCAATGTTTAGGTTACTCACAATGTCTGACTGATTAATAGCCATACTTTTCAGACAGGCACGGAGAAGAAATTATCTTTTAAAAGGCAGCCTAATATAGCGTTCTTTGTTAAATCTCTGGTCATTAAGCTCTGTACATGTTAAAAATAGTTTAGCATCATGCTTGTGTATGACAATAAACACAGGGTTACATTTTGTAAACAACTAGAAATTCTTAATTTGTAATTTTGTTAAAGATTTAGTATTATTTACTGGGTTTCAGTGCTTTCAGCATTTATTGTGCTAATCACAGCTGCATTATATTTTGACAATGATAAACCGCAAACTATATTCTGATACATTTATAATGCTCTGTAGGCATACAATAGATTGAAGACTGGCAGAACAGAATATAATAGAACTGAAAAGGCAAAATACTTGAGCATCATTTTATCATGCTAGCAAACCTTCACTACTCTCATGAAGACAGGAAGAGCAAAGGTTTTATAATGAAAACTTGAATGGCTTAATGACAGCACTTCTCAACTCCTTGTCCCTTCATATGATGTTATAAAAGCAGACTGACCAACCAGCTCTTCAGAGAAAAATCCTTTTGAGGACTGGTCCTTTTGAGAAAAAAATGTTTCATACTGTTCCAAAATGAGTCAGACCCAATTTTAGTAAAACTGTGTCTGGTATTCTATTCGTTGGTGACCTTATTTCAGATGAACACCTGCTCTTCCCTTCCATATTCAGTCTCTTCAAGAGATACCTGAAAAAGCTGTGATGTCAGCCTCTCACACAAGCTTTTCTCTTTCTGATTGCTCTTTCTATCCTACTCTTAATACTTTGTAATTTAAGGTGCTCCATGGGTAGAATTACTGGGGGGAAAAAAATAAAATCTCACACATACGACCAGTATTTCCCAGGACACAATGTTTTTCTATCTTCTTATTACCACAGAATGGTCTCAATGGCATCAATCTACTGGAAATAGACCTCTTAATTAAAGAGGAATTATAAGGTTCAAATTCAAGCAAGGGCTAGCTTCAGTTTCAGTTCTATTTCACATCCTTCTTAGAAACACTGGCTCCCCCCAGTCTTGCAATGTTTTTCATTCATGTGAAGTCTCTAATTTTAGCTTTCATTTTCACCTGGTTTGTTTCTTCTGCCATAAGAGGAATTAGCATGCTAGTTAGCACGGCTATATCCTTTACACTTCTATTTGCACAAGTATAATTTCCACTGCACATTAAGTGTTATAAGACTAATTCTCACATTAGCATAAGGCAATCATTTATTTTCCTTGAGTTTGAAAAAGTCTTCTAGTAGATAAATTCCGATGGATACCTAACATAGCCCTCACTTTTCATACTGTTGCAAGAGTGCAGCACCATAAAGCAAGCTCTGAACCTTCAAAAATTCACCAGTTAGCAGCCCTGCTTCACAGAATCATAGAATGTTTGAGGTTGGAAGGGACCTCTGGAGGTCATCTGGTCCAACTCCCCTGCTGAAGTAGGGCCACCTAGAGCCGGTTGCCCAGCACCATGTCCAGACGGCTTTTGAATATCTCCAGGGATGAAGACTCCCAACCTCCCTGGGCAACCTGTGCCAGTGCTTGGTCACCCTCACAGTGAAAAAGTGTTTCCCCACGTTCAGGAGGAACCTCCTGTGTTTCAGTTTGTGCCCCTTGCCTCTTGTCCTGTCACTGGGCACCACTGAAAAGAACCTGTCTCCCTCTTCTTTGCACCCTTCCTTCAGGTATTTATACATATTAGTATGATCCCCCCCCGAGCCGTCTTTTCTCCAGCATGAACAGTTCCGTCTCTCTCAGCCTTTTGTCATAGAAGAGATGCTCAAGTCCCTTCATCATCTTAGTGGCCCTTCACTGGACTCTGTGTCCATGCCTCTCTGGTACCAGCGAGCCCAGAACTGGATACAGTACTTCAGGTGTGGCCTTAACAGTGCTTGGATAACATCTAATGCAACAGAATCCATCCCCAAGACTAAGACTCCTAAATGGTATGGCAGACCAATAAAACAATAAGTTAAGTATCCAAGCACTGCAATGTCAAAGTATTCCCACTTACTTAGGCTAGGAATCAGTCCTAGAACTTCAAATTTACAGCACTTCTGCTGTATAAATTTATTTCAGTCATGCATCATGTTATACTCACAGCACCATAACACTACAGTATTGCAATCATGTTATTTTGTCATTTAGGCATTCTCAATATCAACCATCAAACTACAACTGTGTCAGTGGTGTAATGGTGGTAACACAAGGAAATACGCATCATCATCATCTGCAGGATGATGATCATCTGAAGGATGATGATGATATGTATTTGATGATATATATTTTTCTGGCATTTTTTTACTTTTTCTTTGTAGTGTCATTTTTATATCAGTAAGAGTAAGCAAACTCTTCAATGAGTGGCATTGGTTTTAGCTAAGGTACACTTACACCAAAGAACCCCTCACAACATATTGTTTTGGAGAGCTTGGAAGCAGCTCACACAAGTTATGAGTGGAGTCCTAAAAATAATCTTCCTTCTATTTTACTGTGAAATTTCTACTAAGTTACAAATTTATTATGAAACACTTAGCAGTCTTTATTTTCCCATTTCTAAGGCCAAATTTAACTATACAAATATTTTTGTGTTACTTTTGAATAGGTTTCCTCTCCATGCCCATAATAAATGCAAACATTTATGTGATTACCTTTTCCTCTTCCCCTCCATTAATATAAATATCTTAGCATAAAGATATACGTATATATAATATACACGTGTGTGTGTGTTTTCTAGAACATTGTATTTTGCAACCAGTCGCTTAACTGATGTCAGTGCAGCCATGATAACTCACATCAACTAAGAATCTGGTCCCCTTTTCCCAGACATGCTTTTGTTCATTCAGCACTTCTTTTGAACGTGCTAGGATTGAATTCCCTGAAAACAGCCAAATTTAGAACAGGCACAACATAGGAGCAATGAGCAAGCTTTCTTGTTTGTCCTTGCTTGCTCTCTCCTTCACAATATCCTTGACCTAAAATAACCACTCCTAGGCATGAGATTGTAAAATAGTCTCAACGCTTATTCAGCTTTCCTTTTATTGTTGTCTGTAAGCTAATTAATGCACATAAATTTTTACCTATACAGCAGAAATTGAATTGATCCAATATTAAATTGATAATATATGTATAGCAGAGACAGCTAAACAGAAATTTGTTTTAAAAATCTTTTCAAAACAGTTTTCTTTACTAATTTATTCTGATGTATTTGGTTACACACTCTGTTCATACTCAGTCATATTCACATTGAAATTCTAATTTGAATTAAGATTCTATGGGTTGTCTTCCAACCATCTGTAAAAACTTAGAGAAGACAACCACAGATAGATTGAAGTAGTTGGTTTCCATGCCACACTTTAAAGGATTTTTGTGCATATTATCCATCAGCATGGGGAGCACGGGGAGCAACTATTAAAGGCTTTTCTTTTTTTTTTTTTTGGTGGTGGTGGTGGTGATGATGGGGAGATCATTAAAAGAGAGAAAAAAGCAGCCATATACAAGCGAGAGAGATACAGCCCAAAGGAAATAACAAATCATCACTTTTTCAAACTACTTAAAGGTGTTTGCTAATATGGTAGCAATCTGCTGTGAAGTCAAGCTGTAAATAGATTCTTTTGTGTTAGATTTGCATGCACGAGATGTTAATCAGTTCAGAGGCTCAGACATTCGTGTTCCTCAGAATTATAACAAAAAAGCTCTCTGACATCTCTATAAATGGAAATACTCTGAAAGAATTGTAGAGAGCACTTTGTCTCATTTTCATGTACAGAACATTACCTATCACAGGTAAAAGATCAAAAATAAAAAGGAAAGTTGAAGTACTTGGCTAATTATACACTGTGTGCACAAACTACGCGGACATTGTTTTCTTACATTCCACCTACACATAGCTAAAATTCAGCAGCTCAGGAGATGTGATCTACCTCCATGCATTTGGATTACCAAGCAGTGCACTTTCTGTCACAATGTTCCTGTTCAGCATTCATCAGGTATATGAATACTTCAGTGGACTCATAGTTATTGTAAAAAAGGGGAAGAGAATAAAGATTTCAAAGCTGGTTTCATTGACCACCCTTCATTTCTAGGAAAAGCCACTTCTTATGCCATTTATCATCGGATTATAAGCAAATCTTCTAGTGAGAACAGTTTCTGTATCCCAGATGCCAAATTATAGACTCAGTTACATGGCATGCATCAATGAGTAGCTTAGACAATCAACCTCTATGCTGCTATTTTTAATACATGCAGATATTAAACAGGCAACTGAACTTAAGTTCAGCTCTGACTCTTTCAACATGTTGAATTCCTAGTCTTGTTTTGTGTATGAACAAATCAAAGACCTAGTGTATGGCTGTTATGAGATAACTGATTCTTTCTTTGAGGTCTGTGCTTACCACGTATATGCAAATGGTTTTTTTAGCACCCCCTTTAGTGTATCTGTCATTCTTATTCACATTTTTTACTTCAGAAGCGAGCAAGAATCAGCTTGCTTATGAAGTCACGGTGATTGCTATGGTTTTGACTTACATTTTTTTGAGTGTTGGATGGGTGAATTTGGTAAGCTACCCAGAGAAAATCCCTGTTTTAAAGAACTTAATACCTAAAGCAAAGAGTAGCATAAAAAGGTGCAGAAGGGATGTATAAAAAAAATGCCTTGGAATGTGCTACCTCTTCAAGAATCATGAAGAAGTGAGAAAAGAACGAGGAGTTATCTCTTGCCAGGTGAAAGGGATGTGCAGCAAGAAGTCAGGACAAAGGGTTTCTTTAACTCCAAAAATACATGCTGTGGAAAAAAAAAGTGACTCTAAACAGTGTTCATTTTCATAGTATAGTTTTTCTGAATGTTTTTTATCTCTGCAAATCCTAACGCAAATCACCTTACCAACTGTGTCTTCATAGCATCGTCTCTGTCTTCTGTAGGTTGCAAACTATAGGGACCACCCAGGTCTGCAAATTGTCCCAATGACCTGAGTGCAGCTGGAGGATAAATCAAATCACAGGTAAAGCCCAGATGATCTACAATTCTTCATCCAAATTTCCACAGGATTACATTGGTATGGGATCCATTTTGTGCTCCCATGAAATTCCTCAGTGGCGCTTCAGATTGTGCAAATAAAAAAATATCTACCATAAACGTGGGTACTTTATTTTTTCCTATAACTGAATCTAGGGCGGGCAGATGTTCCTTCCTCTCTGGAGCTATGTACTTGGATATTTAATAGCAGGTCACCCTGGTGCTGCAGGTCACTTCATGCTAGCCCCTCACTCAGCTGCCACAGGGAAATGACAACATCATTGTATGACCAAATTTATGATGGAATTCAAAAAGACCCTAACAAGCTGAAAAAGTCCTACTCACTCCATGACGGTGGAAGTATTACCTTCACTTTGCTTGTAGTAAAGGAAGTGAAGAAGGAAAAAGTTGGCATATTGCCTAAGGCACTCACCCAGGTAAATTCTCAGCTGGCTGCCCCCCACCTGTGTTAAATCCATTTACATCTTAAGACAGGTCTGTTTTGATAAATGATGATGTAAACAATGATGGAATCAAGACACAGACTTCAAGGTTTGCTAGTGTAGGCATCCTTTAAGAGTCAGATTGCAGCAGGACATGTCAGGTGTCAGTTTGGAGGGGGTGGACAGGTATGTGCCTCAGTCCTTGTTCAGTGACCTTGCTGTGAGAACACAGGGGTTCTGCCATAGCAGAAGATTAAGCATTCGAGGCAGGATAAAACTATCTTATCCTTAAACAAATGTCCCTTTCAAAAGCTTAATACAAAGCAGGTCTAGAAAGTCTGCAGCTATAATGATTTCATGTTTTGCTGATCCCAGCCTTTTCTACTGAAAGACTTTTTAGTGGTCCCTAGTGGAAAGTTGAGAGCAGCATTTAAATGCAAGTCTATCTTTTTAACATAAGTCCTCAGCAGCCCAGTAGCTCTCAGTGATACTGAGAATTTATAAATAGTTATGCATGGATACAGATATATGTGTGTGTATATATATATGAAATGCATATCACACTTCTTTATGGCTGATGACTGTACATTCAGACTACTTTTTTGCAAAAGAATTGTAATTTCTGTTGGTTTTTTTCGCCTTTTCTCTATTAATGAAGATGCAAAACCACTGCCTAACAAGACCATTTTTCCTGTTTGAAACACCTCTTTTTGCAGACAGTTAGGGACCAATTATAGACATTTCCCATCTCTTTCTAATTTCTATACCTAACATACATGCCTTCCCCTCCTAGGTAACAGGGATGCTACACGTGTCGTGGGGAATACGAGGCAAACACACTATGTTCTTCCTAGCTCTGTATAAGTAACCCTTACCACCTATTTTAATGTGATAGATTTTTACTGTAAACTAGAACTCTCATGAAAGAAAAGCAGAAATCTGAAACATAACATATCAATTTAGCTTGTGCAACTTGTATCTCCTATAGCCGTTATTCTCCTCCGCTTTTCCCTTCTGCAGAAACTCCAGGCAGCAAAAGTCCTCTAGGCAAAAGGCTAACAAAATCCTTTTCCTTGTGCTGTGCATCCTGCTGGTTACATCATTTAATACTAAAGAAATTTTCTTTTTCATTGGGAGGCCTTCTGGAAAAGCTGATCAGTGCAAAAGGTTTCATGTTCTAAGGTTAAAAAGGCCACTAGCCTGCTCATTCAGCTCCTTCTCTTACTTTGTCATCTAGAGAAACCTGGCTAAATCAATCTCAGCCCCTCTAAACACAGTATACCAGACAGGCAGGCTCACTTGGTGCTTCTGTATCTGCACATTGCAATTTTACTTCCCACTGTGCCAGTGAAGCAATGCATGACCTTGTCAAACCTCATCAAGTAGCGAATGTGAAGATCAGGATCCCCAGCCAGGGGTCCCACACCCTTAAAGTCCTGACTTTGAAGGGGCTCCTCCATGCCTCCATTAGGAACAGCATATACTGCAGTTTCAACGCATGGAAATTTTTCTTGGCCGTTTTTTAGCCCATGCTTCACTTGATCTACTAAGAATCTTTGTGCAATTCCCTGGCCCTTCAGTCAGTATATGCCTCCTTTCTTATCTGCTGCCTGCTGTATCTGCCAAATTTCTGGAAGATTCAGTTCAGAGTTGACCGTCAAGAGCTCCCTGAGCCTCTTAATTCTTCCGTGTTCTTTACCTGTGGCTGAACACAAGGTATTTAACCTCTCAGCTTTGATTTTTGTCACTTGTAAAATGGGGAAAATAATCTTTAGTACCTGCCATGAAAGAAGTCAATATTTATAATTGATAACCAGAATGTACAATCCAAGATATCGCACTTGGGCCTTCATCTTGCTTCCTTCAAAATCAATGCAAAGTTCTCATTGACTCAAGGAGAGCTGCATGTAGCCTTTGCTTCTTTATGAACCTAGAAATTCTGTGATAACTGAGATATTAAAGCACTGGTAGTCATTGGCTTTTAAATAGACTTTCAGGAACAGTCATGACTTATCGCCACTACTGTTTCAGAAAAGAACCAGGAGAATTAATTCAATTTTGGTTTTATCAGTGAGGTAAACTTTTTTTTAAAAAAGCACTGTAGGAGTTGTACCTTATTGCATGCGTAAAAGCTGATCCTGTTCACACAGCAGCCACTGAGAGTGTGAACTGGCTTCAGTGCAATAAGGATAAGACTTTTATTAAATCTTGTGTTATCCCACAAATTAAATGATTAGAAGGATTTCAATCTAGTGTAATACCAGTCTGCCCAAATCTGGAATCACAGCAGGTTTTTTTTTCTAAATCAGTGGATATTATTACTTATCATTGCTCACTATAAGCTAATTTTTTTTTTNTTTTTTTTTTTTTTTTTTTTTACAGACAGCAACAGCAACAACAAAAACAGCTTTTTCACCCCAGGAGTTTCTAGTCTGGAAACACAACAGGGACAGAACAAGAAGGCAATAATGTACAATAGCAGTGGGGAAAACACTACTTAGTTGCGCAGGTTCCTGTTTTGACTTCATTTTAAAGGTTCCATAAGTATTTTTCTACAGGACTTTATGCTACTTCGGAAAAGTCTCTCACTTCAGGAAGAGTTCAGTCAGAAAAGAAGAAAGGCACGTAGAGGTCAATAATGGAGGTATTTCTAGGAACTACACATTAGGATTGAGTTAGGTGACTTATGGTGCAGCCAGAGTATCATGTCACCTCTACAGAAGCAGTTAGACCCTCTGTCTTTTCAACCAGGATATGAATGTAAAATGTTTGCTGGATAAAATCAAGCATGTTTATGTAAATATGCTCTTAGATAAACTTAAGAGGCACACCATGTCACAGAGCTTATAAAGCTCCTGAGCCTGCCTCATTTGAGTCTATCACATTCAGAAGAAAAGTGAGCACACCAAATACACAAAAGGAATAAACACACTCTGCTTCCTTTGGGCTGAGAGTATCATCCCTCAGCTAGCTTCAAAGATGAAGTCCTGAGTGATTTCGGGGGGCTCCAAGCAGACACAGAGGCCAGCCCCAGCTGAATTATCTACTCCAGTACCAAAATGGAATAATGAATTCCAGGCCTGGTTGTCTCTGAGATGACAAAATTAACAATATACTTCTCACGGCTATGTATCCTCAGTATCTGAAGCCATGCTGTGCCATTCAAGCTGTTTTATCGATAAAAAAGCAAAACTGAAGGAACGTCTTTTTCACAAACATACATATTTTTGCTTTTATTTTACAGTGACGACATAAGGGCAGTCAAATTCATAGACTCCATGGACAGGTAAAAGAAGTTTTCAAATCTTTGATTAAATCAAGCTTCCTTCAATATGAAAAGACCTGAGCATTTTCCTGAAAATATCTTCAGCTTCAAAATGATTGATGTCCCTGCTGAATGGCAAGACAGGAGAGCAATCTGCAAGCAGTTATGTCTGAAGGAAGAGAGGAAGAAAGGCAGGAAGGAAGGAAGGAGGAAAGGAAGGAGGAAGATATATGGTGTGTTTCTATATCAACATGCATGTGCGCTTATGCACAAAAAATAACTTTTTTAATAAGGATTTTAATAGACATTAATATTTTAGAAGCAGCCATGAGTACATAGGAATATTCAGCAATATATGTTGCTAATACTGGTGTCTTTTATAACATAAGATAGGAAAACTGAGAAATAGGGGATACCTCTGAAAAAGAAATAGCACTCCACAAAAGAATACAATTAGATTAGAGAAAACATCTCAATGTCTGAAACTGAATAATACTTTCCCCTTTTAAAACTAAAAAAGTATATACAGAAGATAGATAGCTATCTGATTGCTATTCACTATTTTTCAGTCATTGAAGCCTCCTACCACATTAATGCACCCAGGTTGCATGCACATACATGGCTAAAGAAAAAAAGCTCTGTTTTTTAACAGTGACTATTGTAATTAGACCTGTCAATACATGCAGAATGATCAGACAGTGCATATTAAGCATATGAGCTTTAATTCTTCAAGTATGACCACTTTTTCTCATAACAACTTTTCAAACACATGTGGTGTCCTAGAGTCAGTCATGCTTGTTTTACCCTGTAACCAAGTGTCCCTTTTGGGCCTGGTCCCCAGTTGGGTTAGCATCCACAGACTTTGAGTTCTGGATATCCATTATTAATCCCAGGGGTTCATCATCCCCTGGGATTATAATCCCTGGGGTTTATCATCCTGTGGGTTTATAATCCCAAAATATCAATCGCTATGGAAGTAGGATACTGCTGAGATTCAGTGTAGCAGGCAGAAAACTATAATAATGTATGTAGCTCATTTCTCAGTATGCAGTGTGCCTTCCCACACTGTCGTTGAACTATACAAAATGAAAGGTTCACCCAGCTTCATAAACTAAACAGGAGTAGGGCACATTCAGTATATTTAGCGGCACAGTCCTTGTCAGTTTTAAGGCAACTATTGCTGTCATAGACAACACCGTGGCATAATTCAGGGGTTACCTTGGAATGGGAACAGTTCCCAAACTGCAGGACAGTGGTCATCTTGATTTTGGGAAAGACAGTCTAGCTGCATGGATGTGAGCTGTGACATACTGCTTGTCCTCAGAGCTAAAGAACAGGCTTTAGCTCTTATTCTATTTATTTTTATTTTATTGCTCTCTACAACTACCTGGAAGGAGGTTGTAGCGAGGTGGGTGTCGGTCTCTTCTCCTGAGTAACAAGTGATAGGACGAGAGGAAACGGCCTCAAGTTGCACCAGGGGAGGTTTAGATTGGATATTAGGAAAAATTTCTTCACCGAAAGGGTTATCAAGCATTGGAACAGGCTGCCCAGGGAAGTGATTGAGTCACCATCCCTGCAGGTATTTAAAAGACATGTAGATGTGGTGCTTAGGGACATGGTTTAGTGGTGGACTTGGCAGTGCTAGGTTTACGGTTGGACTC
>JAYKAV010002958.1:506712-574282 GCA_035582835.1 Phoebastria nigripes
AGGGAAAGGAAGGGGCAATCAACCAATTCAATTTTATTCTAGAAATATTCCAACATTGCCGCAATTCACAGGGGAAAGGAGAAAAAAAAAAATCCCCAAAAACCATTAGCACGTATTTTAATCAGAAAATCAACAAAGGACTGTCTTCTCAGTAAAGTTCATATATGATTGTGCCTCAGCTTCCTGACACATACCTTTCCAGGTCGTTGCTCTCAAAAGACCAGTATCTCACAAAAACCTTTCCTAAACATACCATCTCATAGCTTGAAACTCTGTTGTCTGTAACAACACCAAGTCCTTAAATAAGGCTGGTGTACATATTTGTTAGGGCTCCCAATTTTTATGTCTACTTTATTATAAGACAGTGGAATTTAAAGCTGTAACATTTTTCCTCTATAGCTCTACAGTTCTTATGGGGGAATCATGTCCATGAAGACACACATCCATGTGTACTTGTATTGATGTGAAATTAATTAAAGAGACAATATTATTGCCGACCATATTTTCTCTCTGCACACATTATCCATCATGTTCAGAGGCACAGTAACATGGTAAACTGCAGAGAGCTGTCACTCAGGTACACATAATTGTACCTCTTCTATGCACAGCAAGCACAAATAACATTCTTTAAAACAAATGTAAAATAAAATATTTGCATAAAGGATGAAAAATGCCTAAATTGATCAGGCTTATCTGTACTGTGAGTGCATACCACACCATGTTCTAGGTATTTGTTCTGAGCATGCCTGCAACCTCTCATTTAAGCAGTCTTAGATACCTACTTTCCACAGGAATTCTGTAGAATAAACCTTACATTTATCCCTAAAATTTAACTTGAGCATATTTCAGGGGGAGAGGGGGAATTAATTTCCATTATTCTTCCTTTCCTTTTCTTTACCTAACAACTTTCTAATATAAAATGCCTGAAGAGTGCAACGAGCAAATCTCTAAGACTCCTGTATCCCCGGGGAGTTGTTCAGCCGCTAGGATATACAACTAAGCACCTTCGTGTTTGCTGTCCTAAATCCATGAATCTTGAATCCCTGGGTGCACAAGTGGCCCAGTTTCAATAGAATAAGAACATTTTGGAAGGGTTATTTTTTTTTTTAGGTTAATTCTTTCCCTCTTTTTCTTGTTCAACATCAAGATTGATATACCATAGGCATTTTACCCTTCTTCACTTTTTGGTCTTTGATTACTAGAGAGGTGTCAGAAAGCAGCAACTGTTCGAGTGCTAAAGCACTGACTCACAAGATTGAAATYCAAGTCCTTGCTCTGAAACAGACTTCCACGTTACCCTGAGTAAGCCATAGAAGCAGTGCATGCCTCAGTTCTTAACTGTAAAATGGAAAACAGAAAAATCTTTAAAACCATGCCACATAATATAGTATAGTACATGAATAGTACATTGCAGAATATGAAAGGCAATCATATCCTATGGCAACAGCAGCTACATTCACACTGTAAATATAAATTAAGGCTAGTTAATCCCTGAGACAGGGACATATTTTTCTCAGAAGTGTCACAGATTCCAACCAGCTCTAATACCAATTGACTATAAGTCACTTGTGATCCTTCTATTGGCATCAGTCTGCTTTAGGCTAAGCTCTTTCACAACCTTGTGATATTTGGGCTTCCAGTAGTGATGGTATTTCAATTAATTTTAAAAGATCACTGAGATTTTTGCAACAATAAATAATTCTATCCGCTTCTGCAAAACCCTTTGTTTCCAACCTTTAATTTTTGGCATAAAATACCTGCCAATCTCCCTTCTCAGTACTGAATGAAATATAGAATGGAAAATAAAATGGAATAGGAAAAAAGAAAATGGTGATGCCAGTGAGAGTTGCAAAAATGCAGCATTGATAAAAACTCCCGGGATAAAAAGCCCATGTGAAAGATGTGAAAAAAAGGAAAAAAGACTGTTGCTACCTGGAGTGGAAGTTGGATAGTACTTGAGTAGCTGCTAATCGAATATTCACTGTTAAGCAAAAGAAAAAACTCACTGTAAAAAGAAAACTGAAGGCACATGGGAGAGAGAAAGGGAGCATGTTTGAAATAGGAAAAAGAGCCAAAGGAGAACACTGTACATGCTAAAAGTCTCAGGGATTTGCCACATGACACATGGATGCATGGTGAGTGAGATGTTGCTTTAATGCTCAGCTCCACCAGTTTTCACTGACTTCAACAAAACTTCACATCATACCATGTCTCTGCCTGTCATAAGATACTTAGTTGCATCTCCCATTATCTTTTGCCCTCTCAACTCAGCAAAGACGTTCAGAGTTTTCTAGCTGCCTTGCCTCTTTGTCCATAGGTGCTTCCTTACAATCACAACAGTTATAATTCACTGTGAAGCTTCGAGTTTGTCAGTGTATTACAGAGTACAGTTTTGAGCCCCACTAAGGCCTCTAATCTTTTCCAAACCAGCCCTGTTTCTCATAGGTAGAATAATACCTTGAGCTTCTTGAGCCAAGTTGTTCAGTGTAGCTGAGCAGCATTAGTTTTTAGGGCACAGATGGCATTATCATGTCAGGAAGCAACGTGTGTTATAGAAAAATGCCACCATTCACTGTGTCACTAGGTCACAAGTGCTCCTCTTTCTGCAAAGCCCAATGAATTTAGGTGTATTACTAAAGTCCCTTCCTCACTGCTCCCACTCCCCGTTCATCACCAACCAGTCCTGAGAGGTCCCAGCGCTGCCCTGTAGCAGAAACACACTCCTGCTCTTTGTTCACCTGCTATAAAAGGAGTTGAAAATGTACAAGGCAGCCCCTGGAGACAGCCAGGGCTGGTGGGACACTCAGCGCCGTGGTGTCAGTCCAGCAGGACACCTGGGTCCAGGCTCATCTCATCAGCATTCTGCTGCAGAGGATGTGCTGGCAAGGGAGCATATGCAGGTTGTCAGATCGGTCCACAATGCCCCCTACCTAGCAGGAGCCCTCTTTGTGGAATACAAGATATATACACGTACAAGAATGCGTTTCACAATGAGTACGTTTTTACGTGTAATTATTTATGAAATATTTTCATTTCTAGAGGAAGAAAAGATACATTCGGCTGGCCCCAAAATGCCTTCTGCTCTCACATTGCTCTAAAACTTAATGACCAAGGCCAAGATTAAAGGTGTAAACATTCATATAGTTTGGCAGCAAAAATAGATTAAAATCACAGAATATGATTCGTATTTTAATTTTATATGTGAATTTATATTTGACTTTATATGTGAATAATGATATAATTACTTTTACTGAAGAAAAAAAAATCAGTGCTGGCAACTTTGTTCTTTATCTGTATGTTTTTAAAAGCCTCTACAATACCACTATGACAAGATTCTCTTCTCACATGACCTAATTCCTCTTACAGCTCTGAATATTGCCATCTCAGGATCTAGAAGGTTGAGAGACATGTTTTTCTGCAGATGGCATGAGAGAAAAATTAAGACATGACGTAGAGAAAGATGTTAAGTAGCAACAGACTAATGGAGAACATTTTGTCCTACTTTTGAGGAGCACATCAGGAACAGCTTGTTTTTATAGTGGATCCGAAGTATAATCACTGGCACTATATGATTGCTGTAAGCACCGCTCTGCACTAATCACTGCCATATTATTGTGAGTTTTGCTGAGCATTTAGTAAAAGATACATTGCATTCCTTTTTTTGGCACTTGTCTTGAAAATGAATCAGACATACCAAAAGCTTTAGACAATAAGTAACGATTAAGTTGTACCTTTTAACATTCTTGATAAGTTACAGAGATGTATTGCTTTTCATTTTAACTAGTTACCAAGAATCAAAACACTGACTAAATCTGCCAAGAGTCAAAACACAGACTAAATCTATGTATGGATTTCTTCTAGGTAAATCACAATAACTAAATAGTGGAAGTAAGAGATGTCTTTGACGCAAAAGCATCAAAGCCTTGAAGCACCTATTTCTAAATCTGCAGCATTCATCCATTTTTGCCACAGTAAAGGCCACACATTTTGAAGAATGGTTTTGTAAAATTATATTCTCAAATTTCTATTCAGATATTGATCCAATATCCATACAGAGTCACTGCAAACACAAACCACGAGAAATCTATTTAAAATCTTCTCTTCCCAGCACACCACTTTCTTTCAGTCTTGCCATCTCAGTTTTAAGGAGTAAAATAAAAAATCTACAAAACCAAATATTAACTGTCCATCTAATTCTCCTCCTGGCAAAGAAGGAAAGAGAGAGAGAAAAAAATTGACAACAAATTTGCAAGTAACACTTGCTAGTCAAATTACTGAATATTCTACTGAGCAGTACTCATTCAGTATTTAGAGAGTTAAAAACATCCAAGCTATGCAAAATCAGTTTGCATACATCAAACAGGGATACGCTATGTATGTATGACTGATGGGTTGGGGGATCATGTAATCTGCTAAGCTTCTGGACCTGCTAAATGTGAACTGGCTCTTCCAAAATCCGAGCAGAAGCAAGTATTTATGAAACAAATATTTATGAATCTAATCACTGTTTGCCACCTGAGAAAACTGGCCATTAGGAGTGAGCCCTGACTCTCTTGAAATCATTGAGAGGGCAGCCATTTGCTTCAACAGATCAGTAAYTTACTGTGGATTAATCCTGGTATAAAATGAATTTTATTTCCACCAAGTTGATTTTCAAAATGGGGAAAGAAACCTGATTATTCTTTTAGTAAAGCATTCAGGGTCCCTTGTGTTCTGCTTATAGTCTTATTTTGCCATCTATGGATTTGGAAATGCAAAGAGAGGTAAGGAAAGGTTTTCCTCCAGGATACAAGCAGTTTACTCTCTGTCAACCTGCAGTGCTGTTCAGAATTTGGCACAGGATCCCCTACAAGCTCAACATTTGAGAGAAAGCCCACCACAGCCACTTGGGATCTTCTCAATACTGTTTCTAGACAACCTAGATTTTGTCACAACGCCTTTTTCATCTACACCAGATTTCCCTTCAACAACAACAACAAAAAAATCAGAAAAATATTTCTGCTTTGCTTCTTCCCTTCCCCTCTCCTTAACTTAGGAAAATATCCTTCACTGTTTTAGAAGTCTAAAAATGAAACATCTCGCAACGCTCCAGTATAAATCTGAAAGCATAAATAATGACATATATCTATATTTGTATACACTTCTATCTATATTCTATGTAGATATTAAATTCTTTACATATAGATATGCATGCATATATATATATATCTATACTTGTTTTCAAGCATGTAAGGAACAGGATTTCATTTCATTGTTCAAATAACATGTACTAGCTGCAACAGCCATCAARTTCCTTTGGCCTTTAGCCAACTTACAGGTGAAAGTTTATCTGTATCAGCAACTGCAGCAGCCAAAATAAAGGGCGCCCTTGGGGCTTGGCTTGTGTAAGTAAGTGGGGCTGTCCGTGATCACGGCACAGCGGGGCTGGCTCTCGCGGCAGAGGATGCTTCTGGGCCCCTTCCCGTGCGCTCCCGTGGCGCTGCGGGGTGGCAGGTCGGTAGAATGAAGGAGTCGCTTTCCCAGCGGTGTTATGGTAAAGGCAAAGCCGCTTGTACTCCCTTAAGAGATGTTTTTCATCACTTTGAAAACACTATCTGTGGGAAGATTGTTCCTCTGACACATGAAGCAAGCTCTCCCTCCCCAAACTGGGAGTGTTAGAGATAAAGGCTGAGAGTGTGTGTGCGTGTGTATAACATCCAGCCTCTTAAATTTTAATCAAGCTCATACATAAGTTTCTCTGGTGATGGTGTAAGTGTCGGAAATACAAAGCATGCACACACACCTCCCAGCAAATGAAACGTGTCAGCAAGTGCTGTAATCAATAACAATATAATATTCTTTCCTAAATAATGGTACAGCAGCAGAAGTGTGTAAGACAGTGATGAATTATTCAGCAGGTCTGCTTTGCTGCTACATTGCTCCTTCCATGCTTTAAGCTTTCCTACATCTGAAACACCTGGCACAGCACTCTCTGACTTCATCTTCTTCTGAATACCTAAATCTCTTTCTTCCCTCGTATAAAAATTAAGTTACCTAAGTGCCTAAAGCTTTAAAAAGTCTTCGATGGCAAAATTGTGTGATGTCTCAAAGTTTTTAAGTGCCTTATTCTACTTGATAGCTTCACATGGAGATTTGCTATGTATGTTAGCAGGCAGCTGCATATTAAATATTTTTAAAAGTAAATGCTTCAGACTATGGAGAATTTAATTCACTAGAGGGTGTATGACATTCTGGACAAAGTATTCATTAAAAGACACAAGGCAGATGCATTCAACTGGTTAAAATGAAAGCCCAGGTTATGAAATGCTTATTTAGATTGAACAGTATGCTACTCCCATGGAGCTAGAGTTGGTGTAAGGTATTGTTTGGCATTAGCTAGAATACAGTACATACTAATTTAGTTTTGTAAAATAAAATGATGCAAGATATTTTCAGTCACCTAGTGCTCTAAAAATGCATATATATTTTAAGTACCTGTCTTGCAGCATGTAATTGAATAAAAATTATTATATGACCTTTATAACACTGATCAAGTGTTATAAAAGTTAAGCTATACATGCAAAACTATGGTTCACAGAAGGAAGGTAATTTCTGGAAGATGAACAGGAAAAAAAAGTTGAAACTTTTTTTTTACAATCTCAAAGAAAAGTTAATGCATTTTGTTTCTGTTGTGTTTATTTAAGCTATTCTGGAAATTATTTAAATCTTTTTCTGGGTAGGGACACATTTGTATCTAAAGATGTTCATCTAATATGTCATTCTGCAAGAGATGGTGAGATACCTCTTAACTTATTTCATGTGCTGTGCACAGCTCACTTTTAAATGCCACAAGCAATACAAATCTGTCATCTCTCCTTGGGAAGCTGCCTGATTCTGTAATACAGCTTACCACTAAGTAGTTTCTCTGATACTCAAGCTATATTTCTCCTGCTTGATTCATGTTCTACTTCCCATTACTTCACGTTAACTCCCTCTGCCCCTGCTATCAAATGAAGGAGGTCTGATTCCTACCTGTACTAACTGCTAACTGCTCTGAATGGAGCAGCAAGAAATAAATAACCCCCCACCTCAGAAGGTCACCTCTGTGAGCTCCCCGCCGTCACGCCGTTCCTTCGACACTCGCTGCTGTCCACTGCCAGAAGCAGGACCTTTGCTGTGACCCCAGAAAGCTATTTTCCTCTTCTAGGAGACACTGCTGGATCCCTACTGAAATACCTCAGCACTCGTGGAGGAATATGATGTTTTTAAACAGGCAGTGCATTAACCCTCGAGCTCTTGCATAAGAAAGGTTTATACCAACAGTTTCACGCGCAGCCAAAACCGTTCGGTGCCACATGCCTCTCAGCGGCTGATCTACGAGCTCGCGGTGCAGCCATCACACAGCACTGCTGCCGAGGAGCAGAAAGAATGCACGTGGAGTAAGGTCACAAGGTTTCGACCTAGATTTCAGTCAGCGGGAGACTGCATCAGAAAATAAAAATTGGACGTACTTCGGTGCCCTTGACGAAAAGGCTACAGGCCTGAGTGAATGAGGAAAATGAGGTGCAGCCTTGCTTTTTCGCCACTCTACGTGTAGCAGGAGGGTGGAAAGTGACTGTGCGTTCGTTTGTCTGCAGCGCGCTCTGTGATCATGCATTCAGAAAAAAAGACCTCCTATGTCAAACAAGCTGCTGCTTCGAGCAGAGAAAATAGCTATCTATCTGACTCATGACCACTGAAACAGAAAATCTTTGCTAGACAAGCCATTACATTTTAATAGTAAAGTTTGGAAAAGTTGGCTGAAAAATCTATGCAAAAATACTTACGCAAAACCACTTATGCACAAACTATACTGTCCTACCAGAATCCTTTCTTGTCTCCCTCTGATTCCAGAAGCTAAGAGACATGACCTGTCTAGTCACCGTAATCATTAGAACAGGTTGACAAAGAAGCAGTTTTCTTAGAGTGGTTTTATTAACTTTGGCAAATGCAAATTAAATTAACTGCAAGTTTTCACAAATGTAGTTACTCTAGCAACTCCAGAACATGAAGGAGAAACAAAATGCATTAAATATAAATAAGTACATGAAGATCATAACTGTCCCTCCCTGTATCAAAGTGAATGAGCAAACAATACCAGTTCTTCTACCAAGAAAATAACTATTTTCCATAAATCTTACATGTCCTCAGGACAAAATAAAACTCTTGTTTCTGTTATATAGAGGAGTATAATTTACTAAGGGAAACAATGACAAGATCACATATGAAAATATATTGTAAACTGTTATCTGCAATTCTTCAGTGAAATGATAAATCAGGTTATATAATCTAGGTGACAATTCAGATCTATTACAACTATCATCTGTGTTTATCCAAACACTTCTAATCTTAAATCATCACAACTATTACTTCATTCCTTCAAGTTCCAGTGAAATTTGTATATTAAATAGGGCTTATAAAACAAAGTTACAATTTGCCAACTGAAAATGCTACAACTATGAAATGATCTAACCTTATTTTAAAGGGCTTTTGACAATGGCTGCAATAGCTCATTGTAACTATCCTATTTGCACTACAGCACCTTCACAGAAAAGACCTAATTTCTTTTAATTTCTTATATTATTGAATTTATTAGAAGCACTGAATTGAAAGCTTCCCTATCTTGAATTTACCAGTGATGATAGTTTTTCCTGTGAAACTTTTACAGGTATTTTCACTAGTACAGATGTAACTAAAGCAACAGAGGTTAACGTCCAAAATATTTCCTGAATACTAATGGATGGCCAGTACTGCTGATGAACAGAAGCCAAACTTTGAATTACCTACTTCAGATGGACATCCAGAGTCAAATCTAGTTCTCATTCCCACCTTGACACAGGCAGATCCTGTTCACACCGACAAGAATTTGCTTAAAAAACAAAAAGTGTTTGCAGGAAAAAAAAGCCCTTGTGTACGTGGACAGATGAGGGAACGGATCATTTGCAATGCATCCTACTGCGTGAAGGAGAGGTTGTAATGGGTGTCCAGACAGAGAGCATGTTGAGATGGTAATATGTGTTGGGCGGGAAGCTTTGTTAGGAACAGAGAGGCCAACCAGGATTTGAAATCATGTTTTTAAAACTGACATACAAAAACAGCTGAGAACTTTAAATAGCAAAAAAAAAAACATGACAAAAAGATGAAGATGTCTGCTCCCTCCTAGATTAACCATAAGAGTTTCCAGCGTGGAGGCCCTGTACTTCATGCTCCTCTTTCCAGTTCCTTGGTAGTTAGGCAAGACTTGCTTTTTGCATCTATCACACCAGGTAGAAACATTCCTCCTGAATTACTGGCTTCTAGGAATTATGTGACATATAACCCCAACTTCAGCAGAGTTCAAAGCTTTCCTCTATGCACACTACTGAGACTCCTGTCCTAATGAAAAACAAGTAAAATGGGGGGGGTGTGGGGGCGTGTGTTGTTTTTTTTTTTAATGATCTTATTTGATAAGTAACTGAAGAGGCTTAAGGAGGCATGTGTTCATTTTCTACTATAGCTACAAATTTCTTATGTCATCTTGGCCAAATCACTTAATCCAGCATGTTTGCCAGCTCAGAGGAAAGGACAACTTCCTATTTCACAGAAGATAGTGACAATAGCTAAATTCAAACTGTCGTGCTGAGGTAGTATATTGATAAGGGCGATGACAGCTTCTAACCACGTTTCTGATGCCACCAAGATGGCACATCCATTCCTCACCATCATTTAGTAGCTCAGCCTCTGGAGAGTCCTTTCTTGAGATACAGATCTAGGTGATACAGTCTCTTTCTTACACAGTAGTAAGTGAACCCAGAAGTCCAGTGCTGCATAGGAAACTACTTTGTCCTGAGGTTAATTTTAAAAACAATAAAACAATTAAATATGAAAATTCTAATTTCCCTGAGCAAACATTTTTGTCTTGAAGCAGGAAAGAATAAAATCTGAAAACCTGTGTAAAAATAGGGGTTTGTCTTTGTATGTACTTTGAAATATGTTCTTTCCACATGCATTAAATTCTTCTTTAGCTACGAGTACTCACTCATAGACACTCTCAGACTGTTTAGAGCACATTTTAAAAAAAGACAACTGTAGATATTAAGTCTGTATACACCAGTTCTAAACTGGCAGTACTCATTAAAAGAAAAAAATCAGTTAAATTATTTTTAAAAATAATTTTCTTTTTCACTATCATTTTTTCATGGTAAATATGTACTTTTAATTGTGTATTTCATCTGATATGGTATACAAATATATTTAATGCAATTCATTTTGCAGCAGTTCACATTACCTACATTCCCAAACAGAAAAACAGTTCCTGAAATTTATACCATTAAATGGAGAAGAAACAAGGCCTATGAACATCTTTGGACACAATTTAGCCCACTTAGAAACATTTCAAAAGCTCTTTGTGGTTCACCTCATAAAGCTTCTGCCTCTAGTCCACAAGACTCCTGCTTCAGAAATCTCCAAGTAAGATGCATGATGCATGCACAGAAAGATACATGACTCTTTGTATAAAGGGCTGTATTTCACAGCACCTGCACAACAAGATTTTAACATAGTGTGGAGCCTTTTGGCAGTACTGCAGTAAAAATCTACATTCACCATCCAACTATCGGTAAGATTCATCTTGCATAATGTTATGACAAGATGTTTATGTTATAAGTTGGGGTAGTCACCACACTGCCTTGTATAGCAAAAAAAAAAAAAAAAAGGAATCCCTGAAAAATGATTCATCTCATTTACTTTGCCTGCCTGGTTTATGAAGGATGATGCTTTGGAGGTGCCTCTGTCCATTGACTGCATAGTGAGTCAGTGACCACAATGTTATTAATGTAGGCAGCTCCATGAATTAGGATAGTTCCAGGCCAGCATCTGTACATCGTATCTCCCGAAGCACATAGGAAAAATTATAATATAGCTTCTCCCCATCTCACATCTTCACAGTCCCCCCTTGCCTCAACAACTGTGATCTTGACACACTAGCAGTCATACAAAATACTTATGCAAAAGATAATTGACTTGGTCTCATGCTATCATCATATCCCTTGCTTTATGCTCCTTTTAAAGGTTGTTTCATCTGTATTATTTACTTTGCCATAGAAATTATTATTTTTTTTAATGTTCAAGAACTTTCGCAGCTGACCTTCCACCTTTCCGTCAATTTTTCTTCCATACTGAGAGTTTGACCTCTGTCTCTGATGAGCCCGTGATCCCAACTTCTGTCTTGTATTCACTTTCAAAGAGATACCTCTCTACATGTGTATCAAGCTTGGTGAAATGCCTCCAAGCTACCCATTTAGAAAGCTAGTCCATTCTTCTTTTTAAAATTTTCACTTATAATTGTCCTTTACCATAAAATAACTCCTCATTTTTCTGTTTTCCACTGTCCCTTTGATTTTATACAGATTTTAATTCTGTGTTATATGTAAGTGTTGGGGGCAGGACACATCTTTTTGATCTTTGTAGAGAACCCAGTCAATGGATTCTTGTTTCTAGGTGTTATATAGTGAAAAAACAGACAAAAGTAACACCAACTTGAAAAATTAGCATTCTTTCCTGAGTCTCATGTTTTCCTTTGCAAATGGAAAGCATACAGTTACTTTTCTAAATTTGCCTAGCCTTCCCTTTTTACCACAATTTAACACTGGAGAGCTCTATGAATTGTTTTTGATAGGTACATAAATTTACTACATTACAGATTGAAAAAAAAGTGTCCAGCTTTGTCAAATATAATTGAATAAAAGCATCTTAATTTTGGTTCTTGCACTGGTGTCTCAGCAGAATGTTCTTCTTGTTCCCTGTTAGAAAAATAAATATACAACAAGGAGTTTAATGGTATTCTTTTTTACACCAAACTGATGGGGTGAAGTAATTGCTTTTGGTGCCCACAATATCTGTAGCTAGATGAATTTACAGGGAAAGCACTTTAGCCTTAGAGCAAAATTATGAATATGTATCAGGCTCCTGCATTACATTTATTGTCTCCAGTACACAAAAATCAACTTTGGCATAACATGAAGAGAGAATAACCAACAGACTATCTCCTGAAGTAGAAAACTATTATTTAAAGTGACAGTCTCACCCCTCTTTTCCTCTAAATAAAGGACAAGGGTCTAAAACAATCATCTATCCTCTTTCACCTCTATCTGTAGACTGTTCACAAGGAGACTGCCATTAGGCATAGCACTGCTGACACCAACATTTTTATATGATACTTCTGATGACAGCTATTAATGCACCATCAATAGGAGACTTACAATACTAAACATGCATTAAGGAGCTACTACTTTCTAGCTGTCTGGAATTTCTCTAAAACAATCAAGGGAACTGGCAGAAGTCCTAGTTTGCCATCATGTACAAACCAAAACAATTTGCACTCATCTAAAGCAGCAAGGAATAAAGCTTTCTTGATGTTAATCAGGGGGAAAAGTACTCTTTAAAAGCAGATTAATCTTCAGATTAATAAATGGTTTAAGATCATACATTCAGAGAGAAGATGACTGAAACCTAAATAAGTGGATGAATGTACAGCAACTGATAATAAACCTTCAAATGAAAAAAATATAACTGAAAGAACTGCAAACCGATAAACTAAATACGATGGACTCTCACTGTGGATATCACTTACTGTCTGACAGTATTGGGCAAGTCTTTTGCACATTAGTTACAAGCCATGACAGAAATTTTATTCCCCCAGATTTTTCTTAATGTGGAATATATGATTTAGGAATCATTTCAATACATGATGCCTCTACTTAACTTCCAGATGATACCACTTTATGGCACTGCTCTAGTATAGCAACATAGATTCAGAAGGCTGATATAAAATGCTCATAACCAAAGGGAAGGAAACAAAGAACAGGAAGAAGCAGAGACAGATGAAAAGAGTTGGATGTACATTTTGGAAGAACACACAATGGCAGTTAATGCAAAACTAAGAAATACACAGAGAACCACAGAACAGACATCCTAAGCCATACCAAAGCTATGTTTTTATGCAGTGTACTCAGTACTATATTCAAACTGCATGCCAAAAAATACCAAGCATAATGAGGCAACTCTTGTCAAAGTCTATTCCTAAAAATACAAGCTTGTCATATTCTAAAAAATATTATTTTCTGGGTGGGTTTCTTCTTTATTTTGCTTTGAATTTTCCAAAGTTTGGGAAAGGGTTGTTTCCACGTGTAAGACTCTTTGTTCATATCTGGAAGCAGAGCCTAATTAGGAAAACTAAAAGACTGATATTTTCATGCGCATCTAAATACCTCTCTCAAAATCCTGTCTGAGTTTTATTTTCTTTTGAAAAGGAAAGAGCTTAGATTGTTGCTGGGAAATTAATCCTTGTTTTCACTCCTTGTTTTGGCCCCTCAAACAGAAACTTAACTTCTGAAAGGTTAATTTTTACTATAATTGCTATAAAGAGGCAGCCCTGTAAAAGAGGCTTGTTTCCTAGTCAGACAATGGCTTTATCAGAGAGCTTACTGTCCAGCCATTGAAATGTTCATGTCAATGTCAAGTTGAAATACCATCATACTCATGCCAAGTTAACGAGAAAGAGCGTTCAGGCACTTACTGGAGCTAAGAGTCTTACTTTTCTCTCTTTTACAAGCTGTTTCTGAGCCAGCTTCACATTTGATACAAGCCAAAATTGTTGGGAAACAAAATGTGTGATGGCTTTGCTGCCGTATAAGGAAAAGCACTGCGAGCAACCGCTTCTAATTCCTGCTGGATAGCAGGAAAATCTCCGGAGAAGGATCTTTTAGATCTTTCATAACCACCGTTAGTCACATAACAGTGTGTATTCTCTTCCCTTTACCAACCAGTGAAGATGACAGATCTTGTCAGACTTTAAGAGGGTCTGCTTTGTTGCCAACACGCTCCCTCCTTTCTAGGCTGAACAGGGGACAGAGAGAACCTGGGCATTTTGTAGGACAGTCTTTCCCTCTTAGGAAGTGGAGACCTCACAGTGACGGTCCAGAGCAGTAGATGTGACCTCTTATCCATCGAGATGCAATGGCATGATGCCACCAGCTCCATTTTGGAAACACAGCTATTGTCTCAGCGGCAGGGTACTGTCTTTGGAGGCTCAGGTTTTTGGGGAGAGGACTGGAAGATGAGTGTGCTTTGGAGAGTTCTAGAATGGGAAAAATCCTAATTCACTAGGCATGAGATCATCGCAAGCCCATCGCTCCCAGGTGCTAGTATTTGCAGACACTGCAGTAATTCTGACTTCGCAGGAGCCAACCCGTGCTTTTGAGATCAGTCTACAGAATGATAAATTACCTTCCTCCCTACTGAACTGGATCCAGGATGGAGCAGACTGTACAGGAAACTAYCACTTTAAAAAAAAAAATCCATCCAAGGTACGTTTTTAGGAGGATGTCAACTAAGAGATACTACATTATCTGAGAATCTCTGAGAGAGACAGCAGGAGTCAAATAGCTACTGCTTTTCATCTAAGATTTCTGACCATTAAATTCTCATGCTAAAGAGTTATGTGGATGGTTGGCTGGACGCAGGTATGACAGTAGGAATGATGCTATAAGCTGTTTCTTTTATAYGTTGTACAAGATAAACAGAGAACTGGCTGGAGTTTTTTTTAAATCGATTGACATTAGAAAGTTTTAGAGTTCCAGTGAGACTCCTTTGAAAAATATAGTATATTCTTCCTGTCATCACAAACCAAAAAATTGTCTTTTAAACAATATTTAAAGAAAAAAACAAAGAGGACGGAAGTTCCCTTTTTCATAAGTAATCAGGAATCTATTACACCAGTGGTCAGCTAGGCCTRGAGAGAGAGAAAACATTCTGTTACTAGGAATTTATGGTATTTATTACACAGAGAAGAATGGGAATCTTTTTCAGTCATGTTCATCTCAAAGTTTGCAAACATCTGTTTACAAGGTCTACGATGCCCAGGAGCAAAGTAGTCAGAGTGGAGAGGCTAACAGCTCGTGTTTCGGATAGGATGCTTAGCCCTGTCATCCTCACTGAGGGATCCCTGGAGAGATCTGGAAAAAAGATTTGTGTAAGTCACTTGCCCTGGACAAAACATGAGGCAATGAACCCAAACATATTTGCCATTAAAATATAAGGAATTTCATACACACTTGAAGGAAAGCAACCCTGCAATGCTTAGATAAATGTGGATTGAGCTGTAAAACTATTTTTCACATTATATGTTTTAAAAATTGAAACTGCTTCCTTAAATGAAGGAAAGTTTACTTTTTCAACCTGAACTAAAAGTTCAACTCAAGAGAAACTACTCTACTATGGTGGAACAGATTAAATGAAGAATGATTTTTCTTATTGTTTTTTTCTTTAGAAAAAGTCTTTTCTGGTAAAAAACAAGAGAAATCTTTGTGGAATAAAAAAAGGGCAGAACAAACAACTTGCATGCAGTTTGCACAATAAAGACTTGCTCTACTAAACTGAATAAATAAAGCAATCAGTTTTAAGAAAGAAATCTTTCTTACCAATTAGACAGATAATTTTCAACCCCAGAGAATTAATTTGCCGCAAACTGTACTTCATGCCTGTCGTCAGTCAACACCACTTTTCAGTAAAGTGAGAGAAGTTTCCATATGTTTAAAATATACATACAACTGTATTCTTCTGAAAATGTGTCAGGTATTTCTAAGTTTACAGTTTATATAATGTGATGATTTTTTCGTTTCACATAGCTAATTTCCGTTCATTCTTACAGTGTAGCTACAATGTTGAATTTTATCAGAAATGTATGTATACATACAAATACACATTAAACGTACACATTGACACAAATAGCATTTCTTTGTGCATTAGTATGTATTCTGAGCATCAGAAGAAGTAACAGATGCTCCGGTGTCAAATGACACAACTGGAAGCACACACAGTGCGTTGTACTGTGGCTGATACATACCCAGTTCAGACTTCCAGATCACTCCTTCATATAAGTCTCTGTGTATGAATGACAGCGTAGAGCTGGTGGTCTGCTGGCAGAAGAACTCATTCTAATACGATTTAAGAGAAGAGCAGCTATTTCATAGGAATCTGACTCTCTAAGGGGCTATGATTCACTTAGATTGCTGTGTACATGGTACTCTGTACTGGAAGTAATGAGGAAAGAAGAGATGCTGTGATTGTGACACTCCATGTACTAAATGTGACCTATATGTCCTTTAGTTTAAAGTTCAGATTTCAGGTGAACTGTGAATGTCAGATTACTATGTGAATTCATGATCATCACTCCTTTTGCTTCAGGGATCCTACTTCCCCCGAGAACCTCGTAAAAATATTTGCCTTGTCTCAACCTTTCATTTTGTTCAGCAAAGATCCATTGAAAAGGTATCTGTATCACAGCTGCAGTCCAATGTCAGCCAAAAAAAAACGTACAAAAAGTTCTGCTGAGCGGCAAGTCACTGCACTGAGCTGAACAAAAGCTTCCTTCCTGAAGAACTGCAAAGGCTCTACTTCTGACAAAAGCTTGCTTTCTTTCCGAGCTCTTTAGGATTCAGCATCATGACTTCAGGGATAGCTGTAGACATGCAGAGGTTATGTGGAGATTTCTGAGATCTGAGATTCAGTTCCTGTTATATTTCATAAATCACTGCGGTACCGTTCTATGATTCTTTTATTTTCAAGTARAGAAGTCAGCCTGCTGAGATAAACCTTTCTGGAGACGGTTGTCTTTAGAACTGGCATGTTGCTCTGGAATTGTGTTCATCAAGTGCACTAGCACATTCCTTAGAGATTCATAATTTCAGGTATTATACAGATGCAATTTTAAACATGGGTTTAACAATGACTATCATTTGATCTGGCCTCTGCAAACACTGTGGGTCCATTCCTGACAAATGCTGGTGCTGAATTTCTAGCCAAAATCTAAGCAAGGTTTAAATGTCTTGCAAGCTCCTTCCTTGATCTCTTTGTAGTAAACATAGTAGGAAGAATCTCCTACGATTTTCAAGACCAATAAGTGCTACTGTTAGGAGGGATTTTTTTGCTTCAGTTTAAACGCTGGGGATATCCCTCACTGTAATGTTGATTCATGCAAAAGAATAAACCGAGCACATCTACTTGTTCTTTTTTCACCACCTTAAGTAATGGAAAGCAAAATAATTTGAAAAACTTGTTCATTTTAAACTTGTGTCAAGAGGCTAAACTATACTAGCTGCAATTTTAATCACAGAATATACTCACATTTGTCTGACTTTATGAGGTACATGGAGTATAGGGCCTATTTGAAAGAAAAAGGTCATAAAAATGGGTCATAAGAAACTGAATGTTGTCCAAATGTAGCAAGCTGGTTCAGGTTTTCACAGAATTATTTGGAGGAAACAATATTGAGTGCTCATACTAGAAAAGAAATATGCAAGGCAGAAATAGAGTTCTGGCATAAAGATTAATGCGGTGCAAATAAAAGATTATTGTTTAAGTTAAGCAAATCTATCTTAGCCCCATCTCATAAATAGCCTCGCATTAACTCTATCTAACATCCAATTTTCATTCCCATTGTAAAAATTTCAAAGTTAAAAAATGCAGTTCAAAATTTACAGCACAAAAGACAGAGGAGTTATTCTTCAAACCCATTAGCGCGGAATCAGACTTAAAGCAGCTCACATTTAGCACGTATTGTATTTTTCCCCACTGAGTTTATAACATTAGGTCAATTTATTTTCTTAAGTGCACATGATCTGTTGAAGTGCCCTGCAAGTACTTCCACCACATTAAAAAAATGCCAAGGAAAGCATTTATGTATGTAACTGAAGTCTCTCATATTTGGCTTCTTTTTTGTATCCGAACAACAACCAGAAGAAAGCATCATCCATTCCTTATCTTGTGAGAAGGCCAGCGAAGTGCGATTACAGCTGGTGGATCTCTAGTAACAACCCTGACGCTGAACTTCTGGGGAAAGGATGCGCATGCAGATGTAGCTCCAGTGGTGAGATCAAGGGTAAGGCAGCCTTGCCTAACAGCATTCCGCTGCCCTCAACTCACACAGACCCTGGGTGGCAAAAGGTGCATCCAAGCTCTGTAGCTCTAACTGCTGTAGCAGTGCAAAGGAAGTTTTGCTTTCCAGTGAAGTCAGGACAGCTTCTGTTAGTTCCCAGTGATAGCCTAGCTTTCAATAAACGGTAAGATATTTTCTGAGATGTTTGAAGTATTTAAATGCTTGCTCACCGGGCTTTGTGCTAGGAACACTGATACAATACCAGACGTGTGAAACGATTTGTCATACTCACATAAAAGGTTGGACGTTATATTTACCATTCAGTTATTGACTTTTCAGCTTGAAAATGACAGGACTTGTTATAAGTACAGTCATACTGTTTTGAAAAAGGAGATGATGTTTAAAATATTCTGGGCAAGTTATTTCTATGAGGTAAAAGAGATCAAACAAACAAACAAACAAACATACCCTTTAAACCATACCAAACATGAAAGGAAACAAAATGTTAGAACTAAACTGTCATTGGATGACTGCTTTTAAAGTTCACTGTCTTCATTAAATCCCCCATGAAGGGGTCCAAAGGTAGAACTTACCTAAGTATACATAACTGGCAACACAGAACTTTAAAGATTTATGTTTGCTTTCTACAAAAAAMCATAATCTCACCATGTCATGTCTAATGTGCACACAGTGAAGACTGACAAAAGCACAAACAATGGTTTTCTCCATCTCCAAATTATTGAGTTAGCTAAAATGTTCTGTGTGTGGGAAAGTTATAAAGAATTTATGGAAGGGCAATGTCTAATTAGTACCTGAAGTTGTACTGGGCTGCTGATTCTAATTAATAACACTTCCTAAGTGCGTTCAAAGGCATTTAAGTAAAATGAAAGCCTTCAGAAATGCACTGAAGCATTTAATGCCTAGATACTGTAATGATAAGCCTGCTATAAAAGCCTAAAATAGGTTAGACAGATTAGACTGGCAGATAGAGAGAAAGAAACCACAGGCAAATAAAATACACAGTCAGGTATGAAAGAGACAAATATGCTTGAAAAGAAATAAATACAGAGAGACAAAAAAGTGATTCAATTTGAGGAAAAGCTTGTGCTTGGTTATAAAAACACTGTTTGTAGTAGTAGAGTTTTAAATATCATGCATGCTATAAAGGAAAATGTATCCATATAACATAGCTGCTCTAGATTACAAACATCTTTTTCAAAAAAAACCTTTAAACTTTTCTTTTATAAAAGCAATTAACATTCCCTGGGGGAAWGTGTTATCGCATACATGTGTTATACTGAACCAGCTCCTTCTCTGAGCAAACATATCAAGTCCAAATAATCTGATCCTGCAAGAAATATTAGTATGCTACAGCATTAGCATGCTTAGTCAGTGGAGCAGAATAAGGAATTGTAGGTCATCTTCTGCTGATAAAAACACCAAATGTATTGTGACACCCTATTTCCTGTTTCTTTACAACTAGATATGGAGCTCAGATGTACTACCTAAGTTGTAGACAATTAGGGTTAGGTGAGATGAACCCTACCCTGAACACGGTTCTTGTCTTTCAGGGGATACAATCTCTGAGTAGAATTTCACACGCTTACATAAAGTAGCATATTAGAGAAAAATACAAATATATGTTTGGTAATCCATACTGTTTGGTAATCCGAAGAAGCAAAAGGCCAAGCTGCAGCTGAAGAAYCCATGAGAGCACACACAGGGGTTTCCCTCTCCCTTGCACAGATACTGCAATAGTCAGGGTATCACAGGGGAGCAACGAGATTGCTGTTTATTTACGCTGCCGGGTGTCCAGGAGGGATGATAAGAGCCCACTGAAGTTCCTGAGTGACTAAGGAGAAGTGAATTATACCTTTCCGAAGACTGACACAGTGTGTGCCACCCAGCCTCCAGGGATGTGTATACAAAGGTGTGCCACTCCCAAGAAACTGAAGTGTGCGGCCCGAAGGCTGCACGCTAGCAATTGCTGCGAAATCTGTAGCGTCCATTGGGGATGAAGGAAGGTGAGCTCCAGAAGGGCTCGGGGACTTCTTTTTTGCGTTTTCAGAGCAGCCTGAACACCGATGGAGAAACAACTCTGAGGCGACACTACTGAAGGGGGAGTGACTGCAACCGAGCAGCAATGAGCCCCCGCTGCCCAGGCTGAGCAGAAAGCTCATCAGCTGCCCACTGGGCCACAGACCTGGCCTGTTTTAACACTTAACCAGATTCCCCAGGGCCGGCCACCTGATCAGCTCAGCTTCAGCTAAAGAAAATTCAGCAGAGCTGGGGGGAGGTGGAGAATCCCTCGCCCCGCGAGGCAGAAAGACAGCGAGGCGGAGGTTAAGACAGTTCCCCATTAGACGACAAGCAATCCTCCCTTTTAACATTTTTATACGTCTCTAATAGCAGTTCCTCCCGCATAAACTTCAAGCAGGCTGGGTCTGTGTAAACATCCTCCCCTCCCCTCTGCTGCGCTGGGCCTCTCGCTTATCCCCCGCCGGCAGCTGTGGCTCGGGAGGCAAACAGTGGTCATGCTGTTCTGTGCACAATGACAGACAAATAAAAGAACAAGCAAGCTTGGGAGATTTAAAATCTAGAGCTGAGGGACTTCTCCGAGTTTCACTGCGCCTCTGTGATCCTCCCACTAAATGCGAGAGCTGTTTTCTTCAATAAATGAAGCCCATAATAAACATCTCTCCTCCTGTCTCTCCAGAGCCCTTAGGGAGCTCTGTAACGGCAGAGCGTAGAAATTTGCAGAAAGGTGTCCTCTGATGGATTTGACTTACACGGCATCAGTTGATATAAACTGCCAAGAAATGGGAAATGGGATGTCTCATGACACCCATGGACTCTAGCCATTAAAAATCATTGTATCAAATGCGTATTTGAGCCTTATTTCAAAGAAGTGTTTGATTCCATCAAACTATTTTTGAAGCATAAAGGTTTATTTATAAGGACTTTTTGCCTTTCATACCTCCCTTGTACAGTCAATTCAAAGTTCCTCTCCTTAAGGGCATGAAAAAAACTTGCGTGTTAATTAGCAAATTTAGATTTCAAAAAGTATTTTCTCACAGAATAATGAAATTGGAATATATTAAGTCAAAAATATGATGAAGATGTTTCTAAAGTTGAAAAAGGCAAGGCCAGGTGGTAACTGGACCTCACATCTGCATAGTCAGAATAAGTACGACACAGGACAGGTTCAAAGTGTCTGGTCTCAGCAGGGTATTATCATGATACGTATTGTACATGCAGAACCTTACAAACTCTCATAAATGTACTTACAAGAACTGAGAAGTGCATGCTTTATAATCTGTAATCAGCCCAACATTCAAAGCCTGCTGAAATTAGAGAGGATCTTCTTCTTTTCGGTAGGCTTAAGGTCAGGTCTTTTACATTCAGCATTTGAAGGTAAACTCAGGTAAGTCACTGTTTGACCTATTCTTGCCCTTCCCCCTCATAAGAATCTATCTGCCCAGCCATTCTAAAAATCACGCTAGTCTCCTTTAACAATAAATGCCAAGTTTCTACTACTGTTAGAATTACACATCATTTAAAAGTGAGCTGAATTTCTGTTCTATCTTATGCATCCTCAGCAAAATGATTTATCTAAATCTGAACTGCAGAATTTTTATTAGTAAGCTAAAAGTGAAAGTCAGAAACATGGATTTTCAGATATTGTATTCACAGAGCTGGCAATTAGAAAAGCCATTTTTGACTTCCTACCTACACTGACAGGAAAGTAATTGAGAGCAAGTACAGAACTTTACAGGCTTTTCAGAGTAATTTTTTCGGATCATATTTCCAGCAATCTTATCTCTCTAAAATATTTGCGTGCAACTTGGAGCAATGGAAATGAAAACCAATATCAAGAAGGATGTAAAATATCCCCAACACAGTAATTCTAATGCTTATTTACAAAGATATGTTCGCGCTTTGTACACTTATCAGCTCAATGCTCCACGAAGTTAGTGATTCCAGTGCAGTTAGCTATATCTGATTGCACTGTGTAATTTGGATTGGACATGGATCCAACAAACTCTGGGAGGATTCTGAATGCCGTTTGGCTGATCTAGATAGATGTGTTACACCAGTATGCCAGCTCCCACAGCAATCATTCACAAAATCGCTATTATTATCAATGGGAACATGACAGTTGTTGCTTCATTTTGAAAATAAAAACAACAACAAAAAAAAGTGTGTTTAAAGTCTTCAGTATTTTATGTCGGAGATAATGCCTGCACAACAAAAACTGCAATGTCATTGAGATGAACTGGAACCTTATGGGAGGAAGTCACACAAAACTAGGTAACAAGTTTCTGAAACAAAAAGGTAGGTAAACTACTTACCTGAACAGGGAAAATGTAAGCCACACCAAATATATCATCTTACTTAAATTATAAGACACATGCACACACACCCACACAGATTTTAAAAGGGTGTTCTATACAAGGTTATTATACATAAGGATATATAATATAAAAATAAGATAGGGATTACTAATTTCCTACATGTTTAGTCACTTTGCCAGTAATGCCATAACTGTAAAACCTTGTAAATAAATGGATTATTACAAGAATATAAAGGACAAAAAGACTTTCCAAAAAACTCTCAAAGTGGAAATAGATATAAAGGCTAAAATTAGGGGATACCCCACAAAACAAACTTTGGAATGTTTTTTTATTAAATATTAAAGGAAGAATTAAACTATACCAAACATTAAATAAAAGAAATCCTGTGCTATATAGTTCATGCACAGCAATGCTAGTGACTTATAAAAGACCTGAAAGTATCTTTGGCAGAATTTTATCCTCAGGATCCTGTAACAACTCATTGTGTACACTATGTTTATATATTGTGAAAGGACAAGAAAAGCCAAATTTACCTTGGTACAGTTTTATTAACTTCAGCAGATCTTTCAGTGATGGAAGAAGTGGGCCTTATATCTTGCATTATTATTGATTATGTATGGCCTTATACTTAATATCACTTCCATTAGCACTGGCAGTGTGGTTAATGTTGTAGACAAGCAAGAACTGTATCTTCACAGACAATGCTATGACTCTCCACTAATGGGTAACTTTGAAATGCTGGCAGATTTTTAGTTTGCATACATGTTTATACTTGAGTCAGACCTTTGGGCAGTACAATATGTCAGAGGGGAATCGGGTAAAGATAAATGTTGGTCTGTCTAGTGTCAGTAACTGCATGCACTAATAAACAATCACTTTGGCTTCGATCTTTCCCTGTGCCCTGGGAGGATACGGGAGGTGACGAGAAGCAAGTTCCTGGTCCCTTCTTCTCGACCTCAGCCCCCTACCCAGTGCTCACCAGGCAGCTCGAGTTTGTGTCACTGACAGAGGGCTTTTCATGAGCCCAGGATGAATGGATGCCTCTACTGTTGGCGGCTCCCACTCCTGCCCTTCTCCTGCACCCAGCATACCCCTATGGAGACCAGTGTCACATTTTGAGTTGGAGGGAATTGCTTGAGATTCTTTGGCTCTTTGTGAATAGCATATCAGTTATCACACCTGTTAATCTTTAGATGCA
This sequence comes from Phoebastria nigripes, assembly GCA_035582835.1. Lineage (NCBI taxonomy): Eukaryota > Metazoa > Chordata > Aves > Procellariiformes > Diomedeidae > Phoebastria > Phoebastria nigripes. The sequence goes on from JAYKAV010002958.1 coordinate 530,198, forward strand.
CCCTATGTATGTTTATTATTACTATCAGAAAAAAAGATTATGAGCAATTGATAAATTACATTAAATTAGAGTGGGTGAGGCTAGATTTTATTTCTGTTGGCATGACCACACTTTTTTTTTTGTTTTCATTATGACTTCCACTCAAAAATATCGATAAACTTCTGTGTTTCAAGCCCAATCTTCTCTGATCTCCACTTCAGTTATAGCACTTTTGACATTCATATGATACAATACAGACTGAGGACAGTTTTTAGTTCAAAATTCTCTGCCAGCTGCGTCTTCCTACAGTTTTGTTTACCGCCTGACATACTCAAAATTCTGTCTCTGGTTTCCTGAGTTACTTCTCAACTGGGGACTTGATCTTGAAACACATATACACAGAACTTTCTTTAATTTGTTAAAAGTGATTGTCTGTAGAATTGGTGCCAATACTGTAAGATGTTCTGCAAATGCAGAGAGCAAGGCACATGGGATCTGGCTGCGACAGTACGCTCTTGAAGTTATTGTCTATATAAACAGTGTCTGTAATCAAAATACTAAATCAGACAATAACAATAATGGGTGATGGTGTTATTTCATCTCTTTTACTGATAAATTGATAATTAAAATGAATATTCTTCTTCTGACATTTTAGCACATATTCTCCTGAAAATTTGAAATGATGGATAATTTCTCTTTTGATGCTTTTTATAAAGCTTCTTCACTCCTTGCATCTCTTTCTACAATCTTTATCATCCCTCTTTTCATATAATACTCAAAAATGTCATCTCAAGATAACCTTTTGTTTGACCTTTCAGCAGATAAATATCCTCTAAAGAAATCAAACTTATATTTTCCAATTTCCCACTTTCAAATCATCAAAAGCAGGAAATATACAAATAAATACTGTTCTGGTTCTTGTTCTTGAGCTCAAAACACCAAATTACCATTTGACCCATTTTAATAATTTAAAACTATTTTGCTTTTCTTTTAATCTCAAAAATGTCAATTAAACACTGTCAGTTATAATGATATCAAATGACATATCCTACTTCCTTTGATGAAAATGCTTAGTTTAGAAATGCAGACCCATTTTTATGCATTTATTAATCATATCCTTTAAAAAATGAATAAACAAAGGAACAGATCTAGTACTTCCAAATACTAAAGATGAAAAGTACATTGTGGTATCAGTATTGTCACTGAGAAAATCTACAGAAGATTTGGATTGGGTCCGTAACGTTAGACGAAACGGGTCTGGATCTGCTTCATTCCTTATTTTAATGGCTGGAAAATATGGAAGAATGCTACTTAAAGTACTACCCTTACACCAGTGGAAATGGTAAAAGTTAGTGGAGGATTGGGCCAACTGACCATTGCTAGCTGGTGACTCACAGTACTAAATTTAGTCTTCTAAAAACCCAGCTGGAAAAAAAAAAAAAGGCGGGGGGGGGAGTGGGGAAGGTTGAAAGTAGCCAAATTGTGATTTAGAAATAATCATAATTTACGCAAAATAAGAAAGTCATCTATATATTTAAAAGCTGGCTCATGGGAGGACACAAAGGGAATCCTATACAAACATTCATTGGGGTGTCTCTTCCCATATCCTCCATCCCAATTGACTTCAAAGCTATTTTTCATATGCAACACCAATGAACTGAAATTCTGTAACTGCAATATTTGCCTTAGGATTGATTCATGTAATTGGAAACCCTTACAAATACTACTTTCTGATATTTCTAGCTGTATACAAATGAAACGAATTTCTTTCAAAGCCCATTGAAACTTCTCTGAGTCTTCCCTTGACTTTGCTCTGGATCTGGCCAAATGTGAAGAAAACATACTAGATAACTAGAGTTCCTTGGCAACAGTAGATGGCTAAATAAAATAAATAGATTAAAAAGTATAGATGTGCTTTCTGTTGAATGTAGTTCAGAACTTTCCTGCCAAAAAAATTATAACTTTGAACATAACTTCCCAGTGGGGAAGACTGGAGAAGAGAGACTTAAGACAAAGGATATGGGATAGAAAAGATGATAGACTGATTTTTACTTGCTGTTGACTTAATTCTTAAAATATTTGGTTTGATTTCCAGAAAATCTGTAGAGCGGGACACTTTCTGATAAATGCCATAGGATTGTAGTGACACCTCAAATAATTAAAAAATGAAAGGAGACTTCTGTATCATACATGAAACTAAGACAAGTGAATAAAAATGGGATGTGAGTAGAACTTTTTGAAAGATCCCAACCTAAATGTCACTCAGCAGAGAGATCATGGTGGTCTCATGTCAAAAGAATCTTCTGCTATCAAGATCTGTATCTTTGCTCAGCAGAGGACATTAGCAGCAGTGAGGAAGAATAAAAAAACCACTGTTCCAATGTTTAGCAACCTCCTTCAGTCAATCAAGGAGCAAAGTGGACTTTCTACATAACAGCATCCACACCTCTTCATCTGGGACTGGCCAAAAAAATGAGATATCCTGGAGAGTATCACTGAACTAAATTAATATAAATTAAATACATTCTCTGAGTGAGTTCAAGTATTTGCTTTCCCAGCTGGAAAGAATTACATATGTGCATACAATGACAAAAAAATTTTAAGAGTGTTCTATGCATTTAGAGTATTTAATGACACCAGCTGGTTCTTGGCAAGACCTTGCATTGCAATTGCCTCAGTGAATATTACTTTTAAAAAAATGCAAATGTTTTGACTGAAAAATCTCCAATTTCAAAGTCTGAAATGCATGGCTGCATTATAGTTTGTGACAAACTGTATGATGACTCCAACCAAGGCTGTCCCCTTGACATGACGAATAATGCAGAAAACTCACAATGTTTTCATTTATCTCTCTCGGTTTAACTGCACCTTGAAAGTCAGGATGTCAAATCAGGAAAACCTTATTCATAGCGACCTGTGCATCAGTCAGTACATCACTTTTTCCTTCCCACTTGTAAATTGTAAAAAACTTCTGATAAACAACTTCTTAAATTGATTTTCAGTTAATGCAGATGCTAGTGGATACTATTTTCAGCAAGAACTCCCTGTCCTAGACTCTTAGACTGAAGTCAGCCCCAAGCTTTTTCAAAATAAGTACTGATAAACCTTCATCGAATTAGTGGAAACTTAGAAATGCTGGCCTTAACACTTTTGATCCTTAACTCCCTCAAACATAGAATGATAAAAGGTTTAACTTTGGAAAGCATTTTGAAATCCTGACAGGAAAGCAAGTATGGACAGTATCCAGAGCATCTTCTAGAAAAGTGCAGCCACAGCCCTGTAACTACTGTTATTTCTAAGATAAAGCGTGATTCAGATGGCCTTCCCAGGCTGCAACACTGGGCTTCCTCTGTAATCAAGTAACTGCATAGTCAGACTCGGGAAGACATTTAAGTGACTCCACTCCAATGATTTTAATGGGGCATAGACTCCTAAATACTTCTGTGGGCAGGACCTGTAGTGCAGAGTCTGCCTAACCTTAGATATCACTAACTCTTCCCATTGACTTCATAGGCAACCCTGGGGAGTAGGATGTCTGAAAGCTTACTGCTGTTTCAAATCTAAAGCAGGTATGTAAAAGTAGATGCCCTGACTTTTGCTTCAGTGATTCTGATGAGATAAGAGAAAAAGTAGTCTGGCTCCAACCTTCATTATGATTTTATGTAAATTATTTTAAGTAAGGATTCTTACCCTCCAGTGCTCGAGGATCCTGAAGTTGAATTACTTTTTAAAGCTAGTTTAGCAAACTTTCAAAGGTTTCACAAGCAAACTTCATATTTGCTTGGAAATCCCCACTGAAGGCAGGTGTATGGATGTTCCAGTATCACAAAAAACACCTTTAAATACCTCTTAGTATTCTTCTTTTTCCATCTACCTATCCATACTTGCATTATAGAAACAGTAAATTCTCTCTCATTATGAAAAAATCTCACTGGAGAATTATTTATTCAGATACAATTTTTTACAACACCTATACGCTAATTGCCTATTTAGTTGTTATGAAATGTTATTCGAAAGTCTCTGAAAAGGACTACCTACAGGACTGTCTAAAGAAAAATCTAAGATTGTGGTGATGGACGATAAGGAACAAAAAATTAGGGTAAATTAGCTTGCACAGGATTTCACAGACATTTCTACAGAACCCTGCTCTTTGTACTAATTTTATAGAATTTCTTCATAAAGGTAGATCCTTGCAAATTGTCCCATCACTGTGCCTGAATGAGCTCTCAAATTACAAATATATATATACACTAGAAAGCATTCTCCTGAGGCTGAAGTTCTGGCATCAGGCTTAGACAGGAAAGGAAGCCATGGAAAAACAGAAACTTCAGTCCCGAATCCTAAAAGGTTACTGTTCTCAATAAAAAAACCCAGATATTTACAACATGAGGCACAAAAAGATACCAAACAGCTTCCCCATAGCCCAAATGAATGACACATCTGGCTTTGATATTCATTCCCTTTCCAGCAAATCGCTGTGCTAAGCTAGAATTTTCAAAATGTCTATCACTTTACATATATAGATTTAATTTAATTTAAAACAAGGCTCATTTTATAAATGCACTGTAGCTTCAAAGACAAGCTTCTTCAAAATTATAGTATGAGAGCTTCCCATGGTTTCCATGGAAATGACCTTTCACTATTTCCATGGTAATGGATCTAGTTTTATGTATTTCTCTTTTATGAGACTTTATTATACCGACAAAGCGAACATCCAGAATACAGTCCTTAACTTACAGATGSGAACTCAAATAATCTGACTCCCAAGCCCCATGGGCACGCTAAGCTTTTGTATGTCTTTTTAATACTGTGTGAGTAACAGAGTTTTGAAAAAGATCACCTACTGCATATTGTCAGTAGAGAAATGCTGATATATTTTGCTCATTGCTATGTTCCTAAAGGAGTGTCTGGATTCATCTGCTGCAGTCTTTTCCAGACTGCTCCACTGCTCCCAAAGGCAGAACAGCTGGAAAAAAAAAGAATGGATTGAGAGCTCAGAGTCTTTTATAAATTCCAGGCTGTTGATCATATCCTGCTGTGAAATAAATATTTTGCTAGTGCATTTATTGAAAATCTATAGGTCTTTGAAATTACATATCCATAGGCTTGTTGATCTCTCTTTCAGAATGTATGCTTGAAATAGTTTTTCTCTTCCCTTTTTCTTTTTTTTTATCATTACGGTTATTGTTGCTGTCATCGAAAGCTAAAATCCTTTTCTTCACCCTGGAGACAAAAAGAATGGAAGCAGTGGACTCAAAGCTGTCATACTGAGAGCAACAGAGCAACCGAGGTAGCTCTGTCCCCAGCATCCTTGACACCTAAAGAAACCCAGCTAGACCTAAGGTGTTAAGTGCCTTAAGGTGTATGGAGATGGGGCTTGGACAGAACTGCGCTGCCACTGAGGTTCACAGATAAAAATCCATGCCCTCCGGAGTGATGTTTCAATAAGGTGAAATTTGGAAGAAAATTCCAGAAATATTTCAATAAAGCTTCTTCCATCCCAGTCACAATATCTAGGGTTTAATAATGAAACAAATCCTGCCCATTCAGAAAAAGTAAACAAAAGAAATCTGTGAGGAAACCCTTAGAGAAGCGCAAATTCCTCAGAGAAGGAGAAAAACACTAAGATAGATTCTCATAAACCTGATTGAGCAATTTAGTCTGACTCTTATGTAATTGGTGATGATGTATAAGAAAGAAAGAATTCTAGCCTGTCATTCAGATTTGAGTTTCCTGGGCTAGCCATTAGAAAAATACCAATTTATAGAGCAAGCTAGACACAAGTCAGATGCAGGTGGCTGCAAGACAATGATTGCAGGCAACAAAGGTTAAAGAACCACTTTTCAGCATAAAATTTAATTTTAATGATTTTTTTTTAAAACTAAAAAATAGGTCAAAGTAGTTGATGGTTAGAGGGTTTGCTCTTAGAAATGTCCTAAGAATTAACTCCTTCACCTGCTTCAAAGGAGATAATGACCAACATATAAATCACTTGCCATTAAGTGGTCAACTGGTATAAAAACACATATATCACTTTACATTACTGTTAAAGCATAACTGAAATGCTAGGATCATCACTTATGCTTTTTGTTAAGGTATTGCAATCACAATGACTATCAAGGCTTCAGCCTGCCATCACTGAAAACTCCATAATACACATTTCTGAAGGAAGTGCATTGCAAATAATTAATTTTATTCTATATATTGAACTCGCAGCCTTGGACAGAGAAATACTGAGGCTGGAAATACTCAGACAGAACACTGAAAGAAATAGGAGGTCTGAAAAAACTGACCTCATCTAGCTTTAAATCTCTACAGGGATGTCACAGCTCATGTCTACACATGAGCTACTTAACCTTTAGGGTTAAATTCACAAGACTGATTTTGGGCACCTACTTTAGGATGAAATGAGATAAATCAACCCCCCAAATTGTTTATTTCTCTCCACTAACTGTAACTAGGTGATTAGATCATTCAGTCAGATGAATATAATCCAAGATAATTGCAGAAGCAGGCAGCTGATAATACTAGCGGACAGCATTTACTTCTCAGAAACTATTCCGCTTACATAGCATTTTGTGTCACCAGTTCTTTAGAAAAAATATTTAAGAGGGTTTTAAAACTGATTCTTCTTAGTGAAATTTGTATTTTTATTGATAATTCTAAAATTTTAATTGTTATTATTTTAAATCTTTTGGGGGGGGCGGAGCTTAAAATCCTTAAAATAGGTCTGTTTAAAGAAGGCTCAAAGCTTTTACTTAAGTGAAATATTTGCTTTTGGCAACCAGCTATTTTTTTATATGAGAGTGAATTATTTTTTCCCTTAAATAGTGCTGATTTCCCATTTATTTCTACTGTAGCTTGACATTCTTGTCACACTTACAAAGACAGACTACCTAATTTCTTGTCATGGTCTATAGCAAAGATGTTTACAATGGTATCTGTATAGTGATTTGGATCAGAACAGTAATATACTATTTCCATTTTTAAAGGTATAACTCTAGGTGATGTCAACATTTGCCTCCAACAAGATAATACTGTGTCATCCTGAAAAAGAGCTATATCAGCAAAAGAGACTATCTGAGAAAGAATATTAATTAGAAGAAAAAAAAAAAAAAAAAAANAAAAAAAAAAAAAAAAATCAATATTTTTGCAAGCCTGGAAAGACTGGGCCAGCATAAGAGAAGGAAAAAAACCAACAAAACAAACCCACAAAAAAGCCATGTCAACATGCTTTTTTAAATAAAGCACAAAATTGCAAAGAAGCATGGAGACTTAACATTGTTGAAGCTTTCTTACAGTACCCCTGTGGCATGCAGGTATGTCACCACAGAGCCGTAAGTCTCCTATCAGAGACTTCTATAAAAAGCAGCATATCAATTGCAAAAATAATTGTTTTACAACCATGGTTTAAAAGTACACACGGAGATAAATACCAAGTGTACTCGTTGTAAAATGATGTCTCCTGTCTCCTCTCCTGATGTGTCCTGTCATCGAAGCACACAGAACTCCAGCTCCTTCCACCGCTATCTCCCATGAAGGACAGAGTAGCGACATTCTTGTTTGCAAATTAGAAGTATCCTAGGATAGGTTCTGCAACTGGCCTCTGTGGTTACCCTCTCTTACTAAGCAACATATGGTTTTTCCGGCATGAAACGAGACTTGTCTCTGTCATCTCTGAACATGCCTTTGCAAAGGCTAGTTTGAAGACGCTGGAGCAAAAAAAGCTTTCCAAACTACTGATAATGCTATTGTCAGGCATATTGCTGTGTACTATCAGACCGAAAAAGTAATGCTTCTGACAGCAAAATGAGCTCTTACATTATTTTGTAATTAACATATGTTCCAAATGATAGATTGTGTTTCAAGTATTTAACATCAAAATAAGAAACTAAAAGCAAAAGGAGGGATGATGTGACACTTCTGGAATTGGATTCACTGGTATAATCTTTCTACACTGGATTTTCTGATCCATCTAAATAGCTTTGTAACTGGCTAAAGAATGTCCCATGCCTCCCAACTGTACAAACTGTCATAGCCACTTGGATTCAGAAAAGGATTATGTTCTCCACTGTTTTTAATTAACATATTTCTGGCCATAGTCAAAGCAGTCCTGAGCAATTTCCATTTAACATTTCTCATGTATCTGAATTCTAATCCACCCACTCCTTTTGATAAGGCATTGAGTAGTGACCTGAAAATAGTGCTGCAAAGTAGTTTGAGAAAGAACTTGGGGGGAGAAAAATTGCAGTTAAAAATCTGTTAAGCATCGGTTACTAATTTAAACTACTAATGATCTAACAGAGCTGGAGCTAAGACTCCTATTGATTAGCTAAGGTTGGCAAAACATTCACTCCAAGAAGTAACTCTCTGTATATAGTTACATTTACAAGGGAAACAACCTATAAAAAGAAGAAAGAACAACTCTGCCACATACTAGTGGCAATGAATGCAATAGCTGTGAAGCTCTGTGATGGGATAAGACATGCGTTTCTCCATACATTTACATTTTAAAGTTTTAATGAAAGCACATTGTCAGGGAATGCCAAGCCCACTATGTGTTTTCCCTTTGCAGTGCTGTGACAAGATCCTGCTTCATGTTGCAAGCAAGAAAACATTTTGTATTAAATGCAAAGTGAATATGCAAGAATGAAATTGAACAAGTTCCTCCAGCAGATCTGCTCCCCATCAAAAATCTAGGGGAAGCCTTTTTCAAAGACAAAAATGTTTTTCTCCATTTCTTACGAAGCAGGCTCTTATCAGGTATTTAGACACTGGCTGTTGGAAAACTCCCTCTTTCTTCAAGAAAGCTGCAAAGACAAGACGCTGGAGCACTTCCTGAAACTTCATCAGCAAAATAGTTTCTTCTATTGAGAAAATAAAATTGAAATAAATACATGCATATAGAAATAACAGCCCGAGTCTGACTGTTAAATGGTTTTTAACATCTAACTTCATGGATTGATCGTATCACTTGATATACAAAAACCTGCAACAACTAAAAAAAATGTAATGTTCATAAGATCAAAATAAGATTTAATTTAGAGCTCTTTCTGTAGGGTATTGGTTTTGAGTTTATCTATGTTCAAAAACTAAATTAAATTGTTCCCCTGGGTTCATAATAAACTATGTTTTTCTTTTTTCCTTTGATGATGGCTATCAGTGAAGAGTTCATCCTACCCCACCTCCTGCTACAGCTGGCTCCAGTCTCTCCTCTTTTTTTTTTTTTTTGCCAGAATCAGGCTCTTATTAAGGTAGACAAGGTTTATGTTGGTGTATGGTATTCAGTATGAATAAATGGCATAGAAACTGGTGCTCATCAGTCTCAGGTGTAGCTATTAAAAAAAATCCCGATACAAGAAGTCTGTCCTACTTGAGGGAAGTTACCATACCCTAACTCGACTACAACTTTGTTTTTACCACCATTTTATGAAGATATGGCAGTATTATAAAATTTTATAAAATGAAACTCAGGATGGGACTTCTGTTTATGGACACCAGGGATCATTTTTCTGTCATTGAGACCAAATTACTTAAAAATGAACACAGGGGCCTTCAACCTTGCTAAATTCAGATTCTGCACAGGGGGATCAACCTATTCAGCACTGGATTGCACAACCCCTGGCACGCCAATGAGCACTTCCAAGTGCGATATTGAAACTAACGGGGCCCCTCGCAGATTTAGCTGCCAGCTAACATGAGCCCGAGTTACACAATCAGGTTCTAAATTAGGCTAATCACTTAACTTTGGCAGTAGTATTGCAATAAAAAGATTCATAATTCATAATGGAGCAGGCGAAGATGTGAACCTTAGCAAAAAGACACAAAGTCATACATCAAGAGACAATTATGAGTCTCAAATACCAGTAAGCCGAGCAGGCGATGACTAGTGTCAAACCGGGCAACAGACAATGCGCCAACTTTCGTTCCTGATGACAGTGAGTGTTTTGTTTATTCTGTTGTACAACAATGCTGGTGTATTTTTTCTGGTCTCTGGCTATATTTGCAAGAAAAGTACATGATCCTACCTCCTTTTGGTCATCAGTGTTTCCTCACATGAGAATACTTGAACATCCACTCCCATTTCCAGAATTAAAAGTGAAAATGGTTCTCTCGTTTGGAGTATCAGTGCTTCACCGTAATTGAGTGTTGAGTTAACCCTACAGCAGATCTTTAATGAGATAAATGTTATTAAAGACTGAAAAAAATAGCTGAGTACGGTGAAASTATCTATCTCTTTAGAGATCTGAGGGCTCTCTGTAGAGCCTGAATTTCAGATACTTTTTTGAAGACAACTCGAAACTGTTCTTCAGTCTTTTATGAAGGAGTCACTCGAAAAGAAAGATCTGCTTTTCTGTAGGAATAGCACCATTAAATTTAAGGCATTTCTTAAGTAAAGTATTCAGCTGAGTATTATCTGCCATTAAGATAATTAGGTCTAATTTTGCCTAGGACCTTAGTTGAAGCTTTGCAGTGGGAAATAATTTCTAGAAGAGTTTTACCTATTTAAACAGACAAGTTAAATAGGGGATTTTGAAAGACATATAGATTTCTACCTCATTCTCAAATCAGATTTACTTGACATCAGAATTACATTTTTAATGTGCAAAAATCTAGCTCATCATAGTTAAGGAGCTATACTGGGATTTCTGAATGGGAACTATCAAGCTATATATGTTTTCAGATATGCAGATCTACAGTGCCAGTGAAAGCATCTTGAAAAATTACAATCTCATCATAATACAGGTATGCCATATGGGGTCGTCAAACATGTACACCAATGACCTAAAACTGTGCCACTAGCAATTTTCATAGTGACATCAATGAGACAATGCTAAACGTTTTTTAAAATTTCATCCATAAAATTAAAAGCTTAATCCTCTCTTGGTTAAGTAAACAGCTAAATAGTAGTAAATTTCATGGGGAATAGACTATTTTATCCTCAAAAGAAAAATTATACCATCCTTTTGCTTAACCTTTTCAGTCACTGCTAAACATATAGCTAAATAGAAACTTCTGTTTCAGAGCAAAACAATTGTCACTTTTTTYCCAGATGGGCAAGGACAGAAATGAAAAATAATCGTTATTCCAAGTGCTACAGAGCTTAATTACTTCTTTACTCAGGCAAATTCCCCATTGAGGCCACTAACATTTTTCCCTCAATAACTACTGAATCATCTAATAATAAAATAGCATTAAAAACAAAAGACATAGAGAATAAAAATGAAAGCTTGCAATAGATTTGACTGTATACCGTACCACTGCATCTTTCTCCAATATTGTATATTTACTTTTTGTTTCCATTGGGAGCTATAAACCAGATTTTTAGATATTCTAAAATAAACACCTGTTTTTCTCTATGTTTACCCCACTATTTCATCCAACTCATTCCATATTGTCTCCTGGATTGAGCTGATGATACACAAAATACAGTATACATTTTATCTCACCCTTCAAGTCCAATACAGAGAGCTTCTTGAACACAGACTGAATCTCCAGTAGAAATTACAGAAGTGCCAGGAGATGCTGTGTTCAACAGAGCAGCAATCCCTAATTTAATGAAGATAGCCCCTAAGTAAATGGAGATACTGTATTTTGTGATATGGCACACCTGATTTAAATCACTATTATGTTAAACACAGATTTACACATACTCGAGGAATGTGGAACTTACTCAAGATACCAGTTTAAAAAGATTTCAACAAGAAAATTCAACACAAAGCCTCAACATTGTACAAAACAACTTCTGAAACTTTATTGTGAATTTTAAAGTACATTTAGAAAGGATCTTATCCTTAATATCATTAATTAAAAATAAATTTGAAAGAAATCCACATACTAGTAGTTTAAGCAAAGTTCAGTACAGACTTTTTGAAGTCACAATATATACATTGCATGAGAGTGCAATAAGCTTCCAATTACATTAGTTATATATTTTTAAAATAAAGAGTTTTGATTTGACATGTGTGAGAGGCATACTGTTTACAATGAAAATGTTTTACAAAATATAGCAAAGGAAAAATGGAATTTAATACATTTTGAATGTACAACTACTTTATATCCTTTTTAGGTAGTTCTTTACTCAAAGTGTACAAAGGTCCATTTTTTAAAGGACACCTGTTCATTTTCACTGTCCAACACTGATTAGAAATGATAGTTTTAAAGGTTCATTACTATACATATCAGTGAATTCTTATTCAACTCAATGGCCACTACAATGAAGAAAATATTACAGAATCATTGACAGCATCTTCTTCTCTCCTAAACTATGCATAGATAAATACATAGCAATGGTGCCTATTACTACAATAAAAGTGAAATGCTTCACCTGATTTTTGCAGCTATTCTTTGCATAAATATAATGCATTATATATATTAGTTTATTTAACAATCAATTGATTGCTAATTTTAACACTCAGTAACGTATAGAAGTACATACACTGCTATCCTTAAATATTTTCCACTCTGTAGTGGCTCATAAGATGCAAAAAATCAACACTGTAAATTCATAATTCTCAACCTGGGGGAAGAGTATCCCTCAGATGGACTGATACTACTTATACAAGTTAAACCATATTATGAATCCATAGCGTCCACCTCCAAAATACATTACAGGAGTAATATAGTATACTGTGGCTACTAACTACTGCATAATCATTATATAGGAAATCGTCACATCAAGTGTTTTACATTTATGATTACTCATTACATTATATTACACACAGAGCAAAACTTTCCCAACAGATGGACCTCCTTTTCCACAGTCTTTCATGTTTTAGAGAAAAATCATCACACAGTGACAAAGTTATGTCTTGAGAAGTATGCAAAACGTGTTTCCTTTTTCAGGATCTAAGAGTAAGCAGCAAACTATTAATTATTTTACAATCAGGATGTAAAATTACATCTTTAAGGAGAAAGTCAAGTTTTCGGCACCACAATTAAAGAAACCATATATTGGGGGTGTGGGACTGTCACTCAAAACTGTGGGAAAAGCATACCAGAAAATTAGTTAGCCAATAATGAATTAAAAGTTGTACTTTCCTTTCAAACAGAGCACAGTAGGGTTATGTGATTTGTGTCCAACCACTCTGCAATGTGTTATCTGAACAGCTCAAAGAATTGCAAAGGACAAGACAGCTTTGCATTCATTATTGCTAAAATAAAAGGAATATGCTGAAATGTGTAATAACCGACAGTGGATTTTTAACTACCACCAAGGACATTAAGATCTGCAGAAGAGAGCTCACTATTTCTTTTAAGCACACGGATAGGGTAGACAAAAATCCACCCTACGTGGATTTGCTTACCTACTTTTCCTGGACTTCTTCACCATAGTTAAAATGAAGCCTCTTGCACCGAAGAGCCTCACTGTCTTTTCAATATAACTGTCTCTTCTATGGAGGAAAATTTTACTCTCTCTCTGCAAAACACTACCTAACAGCAGTGATCACTTAGAGGGCAGACACTCCAGTTCAGATGTAATCCACTTTTGGCTGGGCTACGAATCCTGGAACCTCTCTTTGCTTTTTTAAATGTAGTAGACTAGGCTTTCAGCTGTCATCCCCGTTAACAGCACGAAGAAATGCTAATAATTTTGCAGATCCACCTGATGTTTTTCACTTTTGCTGTCCACTAACCCACCAGAAACTTCATGGTGAAAAGCTATAAAAATATGCACCCTGATTTTGCCTAATATATATGCAAGAAGAGTGCAGCATGCCCACCAACTTCAGTCACGCTACACTCACCTGTCCACCACACGCAGCAGCAGGGTGAGACCTATGGATTGCCTCGAGAGCCCAAAGGGAAGGGAAACGAGAAGTCGCTGGCATGGCTCCTGGAGACAAGGCAGGTTTAGAGAAAACACTAATGGCGTGCTGACAGGCTGTACTTTAAGACTTCTTTTTTTAAATAATAATAACAATAATAACCAGAAGCTTTACCAGTCAGAAACCTGCCCAGTGTTTCTGTATTAGAGTGTCACTTCAGGTTAAAAATAAATCTTTTAGCTTACATTATGTGGCACATTTTTTCCCTATTTTTGTTTTAAAGACACAATACAGCCCACCCCTTCCTTTGATATCTTCAAAGAGGATAACTGAAGCCTTCCAGGATCCTTGACAGCTTAAGTATACAGTAGGAATAGTTGACAATTACATTTGCTTTTCCCAGTGCACAGAAAGGATGGCTAATGGAATTAATGAATCGTTTGCTGTTCCACTAGTAAAAAGTCTAAATAACAACATGACCTTCAGTCAATGCTGCCGAAGAAGTGTTTCCTTAAACAATTCACAATACATGAGAGATGACCTCAGACAGCAACTTATAAATGTGTTTGTGATTTTTCTTCTTTAATTTTCTCTCTCTTGTGTTGATCTACATAGATAAAAGTTCAACTGTTTGCACCAGTTGCTATTTTCCCTAATGACTAAGTGTTTATACCAAACTGGGAAGAAAGGAAAAGTATCTTGCTCTAAATGCTAAGTTCAGCTATCATGAACACAACATAAATCTAAAACTTCCACTTAAGTCAAAAAAAGACTCCCAAGTTTAGATTTTTCTTAGAGAGGTAATAAAAAATGTTTAATAGATAAGTTCCTTTCCAAAGAAAAGTTAAGAGTTTTAAAAATAAAGCTGAATAGCTCTCTTCTTGCTTCTCCTTGTTTCTATTTCATGTAAATCCACTGCTATCAGTGGTGGGATTCTTGGTTTAAACCAGTGTGAAAAGAAACCGAGTATCTGTTAACAAACTTCTGATGTTTCATAGTGCTAAACAGTTTATTAAAAATACATTAATATCACATAAGAACTTGGGGCTAAGATTGTTATTGTTGTTTTGAAATGGATATTTATCAAAGGGATAGAGGGGGTTTATTTAACATCAGGTCAGCACATGAATGCAGACTGCAAACCAATTTATATATATACATATTTTTAAGTTCTAAAGCTGGAAACACTCTTCCTAAACAGGAACTGTACTCCTTAATTATCTTTGAAGAGAAGGGTTGGACTAACCCTACATTTTTAATCTTTTTTAGGATTTAGTTTAGCAGGATAAGAGGTTATAGCAGAGTAAAAAAATGATTTAGTACAGTGCCTACAATCCACTGATGCTTAATATAGTTGATCATCAAAATACTTAAAACGATAGTATTAAGTGATTTATGCAATTGATGACATAAATGTTTATGACAGCCTTAGCCACATAGTTGCATCTGCTTGACTTTCACACACTTTATTTGAAGACATGCATGTGTAAAGATCAGTAACAATTACCAATTTGCCTGATCTACCACATCACCATACAAAAAACTGCTACAGATTTTCCCCCTCAGGTGCAATTTTGTCATACTCCATTAATCCTTTCAATCCTCCCCCTATCCTGTGGACTTGTTATTTAGTAATCCCTGATTGCTGTGGTGAAGGAACATTGGAAAGACTCTGCTGTCCGCAAGGCAGAAAATTACAATGGTCATCTATTAAATTTGGCTCTTACAGTGCCCGCTTGGATCAAGCCCGCTTGTCACAATCACAACCAATAGCCATAACGTCAGGACAAATTATCACCAACATCCAAAATGTCAATTTTAAACTAATTTTGTGTCTCACAAAGTGTTGCCTCTTCAGTACCCAGACAAAGGCGGAAGCCCAGATGTATTTTTAAGGAGGGGGAAAAAAATCTTAAATCAACACATCACGTAGGGTAGCTTCATTCACTTATGCATGTCAGGTTTTCAGTCTTCAACTCCCAACTGAGAACTCTCCCACATGATTGCAACCTATTGTGCAACTGAACAACTTGGCTTTCTTCCACGTGAGTCTGTTAAAGACTGGGAGCATTCCTTTCCAGGGCTGCTCTCGTTAAATATGAGATTCTCTATAAACACCAGCATTTCTCTTTTTAATTCAACATTTTTACACTGCAAAGTAATCTCTCTGGATCTCCTCTGTCTCTCATATGCACATGCACACACACGCACATGCACAAAGCCACCGGGTTTCTATCCCAAATCAAGTATCTGTATCCCTATCTTTTTTTGCCTTATAGACAGAAGTCAAATTCATCTGTTTTTTAGGAAAACAAACAAACAAAACCCCAGCCTTTCATCAGCTCCATTAATTTAAACCTGTAAACCTTGGTTTTATACTACTGACGTGAAAAAGTAACAGCTACAAGCTCCTAGCCAGGATTTGTGATTGATTATCTAGTGAAACCTTTACAGAAAAGCTTGTTTGCTTATTAGTTGTACTAGGGTCTGTATTCAGTGACATATCCAAACACAATCTTTAATTAAGAAAAAACTGACTAAATATTTAGATATTTTAATTCTGAAATAAAATAAGCAAATAAATCACAAAAAATAATGAAACAGCCAAAGCTTCACAATCAACCACGAAATAGAGGAAATCTTAAAATAAACCTCTTAGTTATCTCAGATACTTGAAGTTGTAACATTTTATTTCTAAGAGCTGACTTGTCTTTTGGAAGTATTGTACTTTCACTACTATCTCATCCTTCAGAAGTCCAGCAAGATCTTATCCTTTCTGCTAGAATAGCAGTCATGAGTGTGATTACATGATCTACATGCTCACCACACACCACTCATGTTTCTTAGCATACTTGTTGCATGAATCAATCTTACCCATGGGTGTAATGTATACTACCTCAAGATCACTAAAGCTAGTTTTGTTTCTTTTGATGTACACAGAGCATAACGTGGAAAAATCTGTGCAGAAGAATCATATTTAAGGTTGATGTGACTACTGAAGCCTAACCCAAACTTTACACATTCTTTACCGAAAGGCAAACTGGAATTATTTTCTGTGACTAGTTTAAAAAATAGTTGAGACTTCACTGTCAAATTTCAACATTTATAATACTAAATATAATCAGAAATGATCTACCAGTAATACCAGCCATGTGTCCTTGCAACACTATTTAAAACAGCAGGATACTTTTACAGTAAAATGCTTAGCAAAATGCATTTTCTTATATGAAAATAAAAGGCTCAAATGCAATTAGTTTAAGAGATCTTAATGCATGCTCAGCAACAATACACATTCAATATCTGATAGAGAAATTTGACTGGAAAAGAAGGTTTGAGTGTCCAATTCTGACCCTAGCAGCTCTCTAAAAGTCATACTAGTAGTAGCAGATACCATGTACTTCAAAACAAGTCACACCAGTCTGCACTGCTGTTTACATTAGCCCAAACTACATTTACACAGGGACTTTGCCTAAGGAGATGCTCAGGACAGGCCTTCTCATCAGCATGGGCAGGACCCAACCATGCCACGACCAACTGCACAAGCCATGCTCCTGACAAGGAATTTATCTTCTAACACAATGCAATAGTGCTACACCCCTACACATGGAAATGGTGGTACCGGACAGCTCACTCTTGGTACCAGCATGGTGTTTCCCTGACTGGAAGTTTGAAGAGAATATCTGCCCAGCTCTTACAGGAGCAAAGATTCATGTGGTTCCAATCCTGAAGACTTTCACATCAAGAAACAAATACTAAAATGCAAGTAAACCCAAATGGAATAAGAAATATTCATGTGGAGGTACCTCGTGATCTCTTCCAGTTAGAAACTCTCTCCCCTTCACATGCTAGCCGATTCCTTAATGACATCCCTAGCTGTTTTAATTCTCATTTAGACTGTAAGCAGCAGGGATACAGTCAGGGAACTGCCTGCGAAGGAGCCTGGCAGTTACAAACTGTTCATCCCTTCTGCCTTCTATCAGTGCTTTTGTCTAAAGGCATTCCTACAGCATATATTCACCTCTGATGTATATATGCCATAGGTCTCTGTGGGATTAGCTTCACATTGATTAGGCATACAATTGCACTAGGTTTTCAGATGGTTCATTGCAGTGTCTGGCATCTGATTTTACCCTGTAAAATAAATCTTCAAATGTCATTAAATTAGATCCTCAGTTGTTTTCATAAACAAAGAGATTGTCTAGCACTACCTGAGGACTTGGTTCACTTCTCAACTTGAAAATGTAAAGCAGTTTTGGGATAGTCATAAGAGAAGTAATGTTGGTCTTTCTGAAAGTGTTGAAAACAACTTCGAACTTCCTTCCTATGACTCTTTATCTATTAACTATATACCAGTGCATGTTCTTTAGGCAACGTGAATAATGCAGCTTTGGTCAGCATTGTGTCTTTTCTTTAAGGTAGAATCCTCAGTATACTTCAATAGTATATATAATCCTGTACATACATGCACATGTATATATCTGTACACATATCTATGCATGCACATGCATAGTGACAAGGCGACATGATGAGTGGTATCATACTCTCCTTGCTTGCTTTATTTTTATGCCTAACTAAACTAATATAGCTAAAATAACTAAAACTAAAAAAATAAAATTAATAGAACTAAAGTAAGGAGTTAAAAAATGTGAGGTACAGTCACTATTACACACTAAAAGAATCACAACTTTGAGATGACAATGTAGTATGAAACTTGATCAAAGTAGCCAGTTCATGGAGAGTTTCTCCTTGCACAAAACAGCACCTACCTGTTATAGTTTTAAGACAGTGTAGCTGATGTCTTGCTAATTTTTTTTCAGATTAACTACTGTCATCACTAATGTTTCCATTTAAAATGTTCTAACCTCCAAATTAGATCACCTTTCAGGTGAAGTAGCAGACAACACCCTTAGGATTTAGTTCTGTGATCCTCATGAGTCTAACATGAGGCAAAAGGGTAGGCTTTTCAAAAGCACTTAGTATCAATTGTAAAATTCCCACAGATTTTAATGGAAGTCTTTTGCTAACCCTAAACTGTTCTGATTGATTGATAAAAATTTCACCCCCCTGTGAACTTAGGATTCAGTTACTTCGTGCACAGAAGCCAATGCACCTACTTGTAGATCAAATGCTACACATAGTCAGTTTTCCAAAAACAAGCCCAAGCAGGTAATGCTATCGCTGTTATTACCTTAGCAAATAAGAGAGTCATTGCAAAATAATGATGATAAAGGGAAAGTCAAATCAGGGAGCAGTTTAATATTCACCTTCAACAAGAGGAAGATGTTCATTTCCAGCTGTTTCCATTTTTAATTGATGATTTTTTATGTAGTGAGTGAAAGCCAGCCAATTTTCTTCAGAGAAGTGCTCCTATTCTCTTAACTTGGTAAAAACTATATGCTTCTTATTGGTCTACTGCACCATGGGGATGGGATAAAAAATGAAAGCAAGGATTTCTTTATTCTAGCCTGGCAAATTAACTGTTAAGCTCAGTGGGGGCAGAAACGAAGGTGGCATTTAGATATAACTAATTTAGTTTCAAACCAAAGCAGAGAGCCTTCTCAGAGAAGAAAGAGACCAAAGGGAACACAAAATTGTACCTGAATTATTTCTGAGTCAATTCCTGTAAAAGCAGAAGAACTTTCTTTTCTGCTCAAATGGATTACACATTTCCCTTTATAATATGCACATTGTTCACAGTTTTTAAAGATAATGTCATGAACAACAACTGCTAAGAAAAAAAGAATTATTTTTTTTCAATACATTGAAGTGCAGGGGTCATTTGAAGATGAGGCCTGGACTGCTTTTTAAAAAGCAGATTGTGAGATAGATCCTCAGTTGATATGAAATGACATAGCCCTGTAAAGTTTATCGTTCAATTAGAATGTAATGTAACTACGATTACAATTTGCTTACATTACCATATGTTAATAAAATAACAAACACAACTTGTAAATTTTGTTCTTTGCTTTATTTTGGCTGCTTTTAATTGCTTGGATTTTCTTTAATTGTAAAGAGTGTATGTTTGAAGGGATAAATTCTCACTTGTGCTGTCAGACCCAGCTAATCATTTCCTACTTATCCACATTTCTAAAGACCTAAGATTTTGCTTGAAAAGAGGCTTAGAAGCAATTGTCTTGTGTTCATTAATCCATAAACATTTGATTTCAAATCAGATTGCCAGCAGACATAACCTCTTTGCATTGCTACAACAGAGACTTGATTTGATTAATCAAACAGCTCTGATTCACTGAATTGTCTCCAGAATATTTGTCCCTGACAATACTATGCAAATAACTGCTGATGTTGTGCTGGCATTCTCAGCTTTATGAAACTGTTGCATCTTCCTCCATGTAAACATCAAAATTTTATATCTACTTCAGTAACTATTGTACATAAGGGCCACTGCATCTAATGTACAATATCAATGATCTTAGAGGTCTTTTCCAACCTTAATGATTCTACGTAGTCTTTAATCCATGTTCTATTCTTGGCTTTGAAAATAAGTGTCACCTTTAAGACGTTGTTTCTCTATACCTCAGTCTACCCTTTACTGAAATAGCAGTAATGATATTTCTCTATTGTAAAGCACTTCAAAATTTATATAAATTACATAAACAAACTTTTAAAAAAAATTTTTGGGAGCTATGCAACATTATATCCCATACAAGTATTTTTGCCCGTTCTGTTTGAAATAGCTCTCATTTTTGCAGAATTAAATTGATTGTTTTAGGAAACAGGAAAGCTTTATAGTTTAAGATTCCAAAACCAAATATGCTAATTAAGCCTACATAGTTAATACTAACTGTTGCTAAAACAGCACAAGCCAGTAACATGCAACAGACGTATGATTCACTTCATAACAAATAATGGTTACTCTGTGGGAGTATTTGCTCATTCTCCTGTGAAATACAGCAAAGGTGAAAAACAGTAAGCCTGAGAGAGGAAAATGGTAAGAATACTTTTGTTACCTTTGGTTAGACAATAGGAAGAGAAGCCAAAGCACCTTAAACAGATGGGAAACCTAAGTCTGCAACCTCAGAAAAAAGAGCAGGAGTCACAAAACATTTGTCAGTAGATGTCTAAAAAGTGACAGTTCCCAAGCTCCAGAAGAAAACTGCATGGACTTCAAAGACCAACAGGAATCATGGATGGAAGGCTTCAGGGGAAGCAGTAAAAACTGTGAAGGAAATAAGTGTCTCTTTTTTCCTGGGCTCTCTTAAATACTGCAGTTCCCAAACGAGGGTTGGTGCAAGTACGAATGCAACCAACCAGTTCACCCTGCTGGTTGACCCTGAGGAGCACTGTGTGACTAGCCCACCGATAAAGACTCCTCTGAGACTACCAAGACTTTTGCTTTCCAGGAAAACATATTCACAATTAAAATGGTCAGCTCTTCAGTATTGTGTCAAATACCTACGTTAACTAAGAATAGGCAAGAAACCTCAGCCATCCTACAATGACTCCGCCGAAGTGCAGATGGGTTAGATTACGTTATTTCTCACTTTCCATTTGACACAATCTGTTTCTTCTTACCATTCAGAGAACTGAAGGATGGACCTTCTGGTATGATCTTAGTCTAAACCCACCCTATTGTTCTGGTAAGCTTCTTAACAAATACTTCCGTATATTAAACTGAGTATTTTCAGTATTCCTGGGAGATAAATTAGGTTACAAGCACTCAGTGTACATGCCGCYTCACCTCATTCACCATGTGACAAGACGATACACTATATCATTCACGGGATTACTGACAATGTACTTATATTTCATAATTTATATGTATTAACATCAAAAATATGTGTGTTAGTACTTGCAACAGTTACTTGTTTATGATTTGTGCTAGATTTTCCTTGCTGAAGTTTTACGTATTTATTGCATTTTGAACCATAGTGTGTGTATTCAATGGTAATTGCTTAAAGAGTTACAGAACATTTGGTGATTTCTTTTCAGATTTTTGGCAGAGATTGAAGACTCAGTACAAGTGGAAGAAAAATGCTCGTTTGTTTCAGAAATAAAAAGTGCAASTCTTTTGGTTATTACACTGGTAAAAATATGAGTAATCTTCCCAGAGAAAAGGAAGCAAAATGAAAGGAAAAAAGGACGCCAGAGTTTTAAGGAAGAGGTGCAAGACCCTCTCCACACCTCTAGAGGTTGCAAGCCTTTCTACATTAGCAATCTTGGTTCAAAACAGGGATGTGGCCAAAAGTGAAACTTCTTTTAGACTTTCAGCTACTCTCAACTGGGCTTTTGCCCAGCACGCAGATTAGCATAATACGCTGTCTGTGTTAAAAGGAAGGTCCACGACTCGAAACAGCAGGAGTGCTGCAAGTCAGAACGGAGTTGCTTGAAAGAACTGAATAAGGAAGTCTGAACGTTGCATTTATTTATTTTTGTTTTTATTAACAGGAAAGATATGTCCCATCATACACTTGTATTCAGTCCAAGCATCTGTCACCTGACTTTGTAAATGATGTTACATTGCTTGGAGATGATTCTCACAGCCTAAGCTTAAAATAAGAAGTTTCAACTCAATTGAAATGCAAAGACAAAATACTGCACTCCTTTCCCAGCTGAGCTTTTATTTAATGTGCCAGATTAAGAAGCTTGCTCTACTTTACTGGATCAGAGTCAACACAGTTTGTCTAAGAAACTCAGAGATAAGAGGAAAACAGGTCTTAATCAGGCAAAATTCTCAATAAAACAAATGGGCATTTTGCCCAAGTATGTTCTCCAGAATTTATCACGATATTTTTGCCTCAGCTAAGTCTGCAAAAGTGGACTGCTCCTTTATACCTGTGTTTTGGGACAGCTACCCCAATCCAGAAGAGAGTAAACACAAACTTCTCCCTTTCTGATGTTTGTTTTTATCAAGCTTTAATCAACTAGGAATCCCCTAAAGAAAATTCACACAGCAAGTTGGAACAGCATAATCTGAAGCTCCAGTAGGTTTGGATTAAGTATAATGCATCTCACCATTGTGTTAAACTACCTCAAAATACCACAGATCCACGGACTAAAAATGTGATTCTTTTGTCCCCTGTGCTTAGAAAATAATGACATCTGTTTTATTACTGTACAAGTTCCTGTTAAGGGCTCAGACAATCCTAACAACTCTACACTCAGAAGTGCTTTATTCCTTAAAACAGTGGATGTAGCCTGATTGGCATATTCAACTGTTTTCATCAATATACTCCTCATTTTTTTTTTTCTATAAATTTCATGCTTTCCTGCTGTTCTTAAGATGTTAAAGTATTACAAATATTAAAAACTGAARCTCAATTTACGTAGCTTGGAAATTGCATTCTGGAAATGTTTATCTTTAGACAATACCTAAAAAATGCTGTCTATATGCATAAGTAGCTCAAAAGTGGGCCATGACAGGAAGTGTCCATGTAGTATCAGAAATTATTTCAATGTGCTTAAAACTACTCACTGCAGGTCACCCTGTGAATAAACTAAACCAAGAAGTCAGAGCTACGTATTAGGTACACAGCTATAGTAGAGCTACGCTTATAAAAGCATCAGATAGGCATCTTGATGGTTAAACTCGTAATTGTGGAGAGGGACTGAGCCCCAGTTTCCCTAATTCTTGCTATTTAAAGTGAATTAATGCTTCATATTAAAAACCAGAGATTACTCAAGAAGCTGCAAGAGAAGGATGGGTGCCGCAGGAAAGGAAAGAAGAGTCTTAGAGATCTCCGAGTCTCCTGCAGACTGTTGGTTGTGGGAGGAAAAAAGAGGGAATATCRCACAGACATGAGGAGACAGATTCAACTCTTGATTACAAGCAAAACCATCAGTGAAATAGCTGTAATTTCACAAATATAAAATTAATGGATGTGAAATCAGAATTGGGCTCAGATAGCCTTTACACAGAGATTACTACATGCAGCTCTAACCTCAACAAAAAAACCCCTTAACTTGGGAGTAAATGATATTAGCATTTTGTTGGCCTTTTTCCATGACTATAAAATGGCATTAGTGTAAATGTGACTCAGACCTGGGATCCTGGTCACTGTCGCAGCCAAGAGCCTAAGTATATGAAATCTCCTTGGCTCTGCTAAAATACTAGTGCTAAATTCTGGGAAATGATAACACTGATTCATCTCAAAACGGTCTATATATAACAACAAGACTAGGCACACATAAAATTATGCACTATCTTGCCTCAAGGTTAGCAACATATTCCTAGTAGAAGGAAAAATGTTATTTTCATTCCCTGCAATCATGTGATAAATAGCTGTAGGGCAGATTCAGCAAGATCTCGAAGGTTGTGATTTTACAATATAATGAATGTATGTCTAGCTTTTTGCCACCTGAAAAAGCAGCAAAACAAAGCAGGACTTGTCAGTATTTTGCTTATGGCAGAAATCAGACAATGTCCAGAACCCTTTATGAGACACACTGCTACCTTCTTAACTAGTTTGATTATAACATCGACTCCAATACTTCAACAGCTTGGCTTTCCAGCATATGGTGTAATTGGAAGCAGCAGCCAGCAGGTATCACACGTGAATGGGAAATGTCTCCCACTGAGTAACTACTGACTGTGAACCAAATACGTGGTCCTGTAGGTAGGTTTGTGGGGGAAAAAAAGAAGAAGAAAAAAAAGTATATTGAAAAGGAGAGGATCCTTAGATGGGTGGAGCATCTGTGCAGGATATGAGGCAAGCAAATTACCTAGAAAGTTCAGAAATAGAAAGTACAAAAAAAAGTCATTGAGTTTAGATCAAAAATGAAGAGATGAGACAAAAGTAAAGGAACATTTTAAGAGGTATAAAACAACTGTTTATGCAGATTGCTTACCTAAAATAAACAGCAAATCTTAAAGGTGGTTTTAAAGGAATGGTAACCCTTCAGTTGACAGCAATCCAAATCTATGGACAATTTCAGGAGACACTTTAACAAAGGTGGGAGACATACACTGAGAAGTGCATTCTTAGGAGCAGGCAGATTCAAACTACAGCATAAAAAAAACTGGAGAAGGCAACTCATGCTCAGGACTGCTCACCTCGCTTGCAAAGGAACTGGCGTTTGTTCCTAYTCTACTCATTTATTGTCAAGATGGTGTAGACCATAGATGAAATGTTTTATTCTGATCATGCTTCCTATAAAGCAGTGTGTTTTACTGAAGTAAAAATTGAATATAGGCACATCTATACCATCACCATCACGACTTAGTGGCCTGTCTTAAATTAATGTTTGATTTTGATACTTCATATCACTCCACTTTGGGGGGATGACTGAGTTATAACCATTGTATGCAGCTGCAACCATTGATGCAGTCGTGCATAGTCTGCAAAACGGTAGCACCAACATTGAAGAAGGTGAAAATGCATTGGAATTATACCAGATGGTAATGTAAGCCTCGCAGGAAGTTTTAGGGGTGCTGCTGCTTATATCACCAGGGAAAAATGTGAAAGTCCAACAAGGACTTTACTTCAGCCACAGGACCAAATTGTATGGTTTTGCCAGGCAGTAGGGCAGAGATTCACTTTACATCACTTTAGAAGTGTAAAAGGACCTAGGACACATGTCATTCATATCCTCAAAGGCAACTTTACATTGCAAGATAGTGCAACACGATTTTACACTGAAGTAGGTAATGCAGTATAAAATCCTACTAATGATAAGGTATTGTAGTTTCACCTGTACATAGCCAGTTGAGATCAACCCCAGGTGTATTGTTCAGGGCTGTCCTCGACCAGCTACATCAAGGTATGAAATACCTGCTTCTTCCCTCCACAAGGATTTTCCATTTAGACAGATACCTCACAATAGCAATCTTGATGTAAAACACACCTTTTTTTTCAGTGAAGATAAAGCCTTAACAAAAAATAAGAAAAAGGCACATCATGTTTAAAGAGTAATAAGTGTGCAATACAGTCCAAATGTAAATGAGATCAAGTCTATCTCAGTCAATTGAGTTGTGCAGAATAACACAAAACCTAAATTTCTCCCTTTGTATTTTAAAAGATTTCTAAGAGCAGCAAAATTTACAGGAGAAAATGACAAACAAATTGGCTTCATAGATACAAAAAGTCATATGACTTTTTTGTGTTTACAAGATTGCATCTTCTGGTGCAAAAGTTAATGCACTTTGTGAAAGTTGTTACGCCGTGGCTTATAAGCTTCAGCTGGATGTGGTGGCAGTTCAAATTTCATGACAGAATGCTAACTTATTTTTGCTGTGGAAAAAACTAATGAGGTGGTAAATAGTTGCAGAGCGATGTTACATGCAATGATATGCAGGTTTTGTGGGTTTCTCATTATCTGTGTAACTGTATACACGTAAAAGTAATGAAAACCCAAAACAACCAGCAAGAGCTTAAGGCTTTAAAACTGGAATAGAATCATGTTACTGTTTTCTAACGGAAATATGATAAATTTAAGCAAACTCAAAAAAAGCCCCTCGATATTTCAGCTGGGGTTTTCTGCTAGGTCTAAGGTCTCACGGGCAGCGCTTAGGTGAAGATCACAATTAAGCTAACATAGCCTATTTATTCTCATGCTGGTTTTATTCTAGTAGAGGCAATGGCATAATGTTAAGCAGTCTTAAGGCCTCTCTTTGTTATGCTTGTTGCCTATGGCTTTTCATTGAAGGTGCTATCACAGCATCCCTATCAGACTCCAAATGTCATGAGCAGTAGCAAGCAGCAGCACAGAGTGCAGAGGGCTCTCCTGACCCCCAACTATCTTTACTGAGGACAGCAGGAAGTAGGATATAACATTCTTCAGTAGCTAGAGGCTTCCCAAAATGAACTTCAACAATACTGAACACAAGCTAGGCTTCTATTTAGCGCTAGGACGTGAAAACGTTAAAAAATACCAAGTATGAGATAGTGAATGCAGAATGTTTTTTAATGCGGTCACCACTGATCCAAAGAATGAAAGTTCTGAAATCGGGAATTACTTCTGTGACATATTTATGACAGATAAAAATCATAAATGGCAAGAAGAAGCACTTTGTCTGGAGCTGATCTGCACCATCTATAAAGCGCCTTAGTAGGCATTGCATGAAACCGCTCTGCTGAAAAGTGCTCAGCATGCTGCTTTAAACAAGCAGACTCAAGGATCACTGACATTCTGTATATCACAGCAGCACTGCCAGCTTTCTTATTAAAAGACTAAGTTTTCCTACAAGTCCAGACATCCACACTGGGCTTTTAACCATTTTGAAATGCAAAGATACATAAATATTTTCATCTCTCATTCGAATCTCCCTTTCAAATTGCTGAATTCAAGAAGCACTATCCAGTTACTGAGTTGCAATCTCCAGTGTTCTGCTTTGTGATTTACATTTTTTGCTGTTGTTTTCAGAATCAATTTTCTATCCTAAGTCTCAGTGAGATACCACACCTCTTACCAATTGTGACTGCATTATGCCATCTGTGAGAAAAGTATGAACAATCTTATAAAAAAAAAAAGGCAAGCAAGCAAAATATCTATTAAAGAATTATTTTGTCTGCTTGTTTTAACTATGACAGATACAGGATGGCTACAAAAATAGCTGGTGAAATCCAGCAGGCTAGCTGGTACTACAGCATTGCACAGTACTCCAGCAGCTGTAGGTGAAGATAGATACAGAGGATTTTGGTTGTGTATGTCTATAATACAGATGTTAACTGCTCTGAAGGAAAATGATTCATACAAGCCATTATACCATAGGAAACTAGTTTCACTCCTCTGTAATGCACATCTAGGATGCCTATATAATATCAACTACAAGTGAATCAGATTTGGTCAGTATTAAAATGCAGGTGCATAACACTACAAAACCGGACATCTCTGTTCATCCTATACCTGCTTTTAGTACTTAGAAGTCCACTAAATTAAACATACTCCAGATTTTGACATGCAGCTTGGGGCCAGATACATTTACTCCCTCAGTTCCAATTATAACCAGAAGGACCTGTCCCAGCTAACATCTCTGCAAATCCACGGTTATGAAGTTAGGCCCTAGTTTCTCCTCTGCCAAACCTTCAGCTCAGTTTTGCAATCCAAATGTAGTATGCCACCGGGCTACAGAGGGAAAATGTGTGATACATATTGCAGGAATGGATTTTATTCTCAGATTTGTATTAATAACTATAATTCATTCTAATTTGATTCTTTTAAATCTACTGAAACAAGTCAAAGCAAGTATCTATCTAGTTTAGAAAGTGTTTTACTTCCCATATTACGTTTCTATCCAGATACGCTTCCAAATGCTTCAAATCTTTGAATCTTAATGAAGCCAGTTGGTTCATTAAAAGTCCTTACCTACAGCAACGTGTGGCTACACACGAGTTGAGTGTGCTACAACAGATCATACACAAAATGTGCCACTTCTCTACTGTGATAGTATTCATCTGAGGGGAAATCTCAGATTTCTAATATGTGCATACATAAGTTTTACGAAAATAAGCATGCTCAGAGAATGAAAGAGGAGATTAAAAAGAGAAACAAGAAAGGACAGCGACAATATCTCATAAAAGAAAGAGAAGTATTTAAGCATCAGCCAAATGACACTATTTTTCATATAATTTATTGCGGAAGCTTGAAGACTAAAATACTCCACAAGCCATTAGTTTCTTGGTATTCTGTGATGGATTAGAATATTTCTTAATCAACTGCTAAAGCACAGAAGGCCAAAGCCTAGATTTGAGCAAAGCTGAGTAATAGTGAAATCCAGGATTGTTCAGCAGGAAGATGCTATCGATAGACACATCACAGAACCACAGAAGTGCATCAGTTTCTTAAAACTCTTGAAAAGCACCTACCATTTTGACAATTTCTTAGTCCAGAATTTGAAAAATCACATTAAGAAACAAAAGTTCTGATTTGTAACCAGGGACACAGATTAAAAAAACCAAAAATGTTAYGAGATTCAAATGACTTGCTGAAGGTTCTGGACCACCCTTTTGCTTGGAGACACTTTGAAAGCCTACACAGCCCACCCAGAAGTGGTCCTGCTCTACCGGTTCAATATTATGGACTGCATGAGGTTTGTTGCAATGTATTAATTCTATAGCAAAAATGAAGAAAAACAAAAGTAAGTGTGTTTAAATCTCATTCATACAATATATTTTCATCTCATTCACACAAGATGATTGACATTCATAGCAATAGTCACCTACAGCTTCATTGTCCACCTGGACTGTACCAGTACTCTCAAAAGGATAGCCATCAGAAATCAAGACAAACAGGATCGGGACGAACCAAGGGTGGCTTCCCTCCACTATATCCATGTTTCTCGTCTGTTTCCACAGTATAGACAAGCATTGCCATTTTTAAGTCATTGCAGTTTGRCGAAGAAAAAAGGGGTTGTAAAATAAAAGTAAAATGCCAATCATAGTAGCAGATCACCTATCTTGTCTCATTTTGTATTTCTGCTGATTGACAACTGGTGCTCTTGTAGCATACAAAGGCAAAAAAAATGAGGCGTTCATTTCAAACTGAAATGTTTGACAGATGTAACAGCTTTCTGAAATGAAACTGATGAAATCTCAAATAGGGAAGTCCATCTCCTGTACAAGGGAGAGATTAAATTTCAACAGGCAAGGTTTACTGTCCTTAGACAGATGCAGATTCCATTTGTTTTTTTATTTATCTGGCAGTTGTTAAAAATATGGGAGATGACTAGGGCTTTGCTATTGGTGCATAGTCTACCTCCTGCCGCTCTGGATGCCGCAGACTTCAATGTGATCCATGTTTCAGGGTACTGTTGTCACTGAAGGCAATTTCAAATTCTCTTACTGGTAACGCTAGCACTTCACTGATATTTTGACCTGTATTTTTGAAATGGYGAAAGTGAAACAATCTGACAAGTGACTGAAAATTCATACTGCTATAGACACATACCTAAACCAGAGAGGTAAAAGAAGCATTTTTACACTATAATGGGAATGGCCAGATATGACCGAAGGTAGAGATCAAAAGTTTACATCTTCCTTTTTCTCTACTCACATCCACAGAATGAGGTACCAAGGAACATGCAGCGCTGAGGAAAAACAGAAATAGTCGGCACAGCACCAAAACAAAATAACTGGTGTTTCCTTGCACTGTCTTCCTAAAATAGACAGCTGTACGAATGGCCAGACAACAATTTAATAAAAAGTCAGCAAGAGTCTTTCTGTTGATTCGGGAGCCTTTGAATTTGAGCCATAATCTAAAGAAGATTTTCCCAAAGGCAACTGTGCACATTATACATTTTTGTGCACATATACACTATTCAAATAATACCTTTACTTAAAGAAATACATACCCTTAAAACCCTTCTCTCAACTGCAGTGACAAAACTGGACTGGATCATGTTCTTCACTGATAAAGTGAAGAGTATGGATCACACTGGCTCATACTCTTGACTGGATCATACTCCTCACTGGTGTGGGATGCATCTCACCCAACTGTATCCATCAGCTTCGGCAACCAGTTTAAACCAGCATATCTTCTTTAGGGTAAATTTGGAGTAAATCATGAAGGCAGTGAAGCAGATTAGATTTGACGTACAATTAGAAGTTAGATAAGATGAATCCCACCATAATGTCAACAGAAGCAAAATCAGGTAGTGTGTGCAGAGGTGCTACCAGCTAAGTATACTGTTGAAAATTATACAAATTATACTTTTTGTGAACATCATTCACAGAAATTAGGCTAGATCCACAATCAGAAGTTGGGCACCTGAAGCAACCCTAATGTTCAGATATATTCATTACATGCTGCCAGGAGAGGGACTGGCATAACAACAGTATTCCCAAAACATACCCCGCTGAATGGAAAGCTACTAAAACCCCTTCAGGCTCTGCATCTTATTCTACACAGGAAGGAAGTGTTCTCTTCCATCAAAATTCACAAGTCTGCACCCTTTTCTGGAGCTCCTGGACCACTTCCTGTAAAACCAAACTTTTGTTAAAACTTTCTTCCAAAAAATACTGGTAGGAGAAGATAGAGAGTCACATAAACTTCAGTGGTGAAAGTATTCCACCATGAAGTTCAGTAGCAAATCCCTTCTTTCTCTTAAGGAATCTGAGTGAACACTCCCTATAATGACCTGATATATAGGTCATATATAGAAACATATGTATCCTACAGACACCTTTACATCAGAAACACAATTGCCTCCATAATCTTAYGTGTTTTGAAGGAGCACAGATTATGAGACAGAAATTTGCATCTATCAGGTTTAGCCATTTAAGAGATATTACTGCCAGCTACCAATCAACAAGAGGCTACAAGAATGGCAAATACCATTCACAACCAAAACAWGGTCTTCCTCTTTTTTTTTTTGGTGTTTTAAAGTCTATATGACCGTATAAGGCATATGCTAAAGTAGCTCATTTGATCGAAAATATTGTACAGGCAGATATGTAACAATTTATAACAATTAAGAAAACCAATCACAGAATTTTCTTACTAGTAACACATGACAACCTAGGAGGTACTACGAATACCCTGCAAAATTACAAATAAAAGTAGTTGTATCTAACAATTTGGCTGGAAGGAATGAGGGAGAATGGACAAATACCAGTTTGAGGCTAGTAAGTGTTTTACAAATCAATATCAATAGCTATCCTCTTTCAGCTATCAGCCAGTGAGAATATCTGATTTAATTTTTTTGGAGTGGGGAGAGGTTGCTATTTTAAAATGCTAGCTAGATCTTGTTTCTGCGAACCTGGGGGAGGAAACAAAGGAAGGAAGAAAAATCTGACAGCTGATCCTCCACATTTTATCAAATGCAGCTCAAAATAAAATGATTTTTAATTCACTTGACTCCCGATTAATTTTACATATTTTTTAGATTTTGGAAATATCATTTCAACATCATCCTATTGCTTTTATAAAGAAGTTAACATCAGGAAGAGCTGCAGATTGCATAAATCAGCAAATTTACCCCAGTTTTGATTTAGCTTCAAATGTTGAACTGTTACTCTAAGAAAGGGTTCCTTATATTCCTCTTGGAGCAAGAAGTGTGCATATTCCAGAACAACTTTTAAGTAATAATATTACTACTTGTGCACAAAAAATTCAGTGTGGCATTTCACAAAAGAAATGGCAAAACTGCAATATCAGCTCATAGGAAACTACAGACACTACACACCAACAAATCCTGACAAATGCTGAATTACTCAATTTTCCCTCTGTGCAACAGAAGACACAGGACAACCCATGCCAAGACTTTAAAACAAATCTCCCCCTCAACTCACTAGCTGCAAAAGAAACAAGAAGAAACAAAGAATGGGTAACTTTTGAGACTGGTACCATTTGGACACCTCCGTATGACTACAAATCAGATTTTTAACCACCTTTCTCTGTATTACCACACATAATTCATGGTACTCACAAAACTGAAAACTAAATTGAGAACACAGGCCAAATCTTTCCAAGATCTGAAATTCCAGATTTTTTTTAGTAAGATCAGTATGAATTTAATATCAAAATTACAGTGGCCCCAATACTTCCCTGAATCCTTAGGTCCTATGAATAATCTACACATGGTTTTGTATGGCTACAACAATGTTGCTATACAAAACAATTTCATTTATTTATTTATTTGAAGTGTAATAGTGCAGTAATACCAATTTAAGGTGTCTTTTGTCAGTAATGGCTATTTGTGTTTCCAGAGAGAGTTTATAGCTCACTAGAACACAATCCATTACAACAAAATTATTGCAACTATATTAGAAGGAACTTTTATATGATATATTAATTATAGAGGAACAGTTAAGATGATATGCATTTTGCGTCTAGACAAGCACTTAAAATCTGTTAGGTAAGATGCTAAAGCCCCTTATGTTGCAAGTGTCTTGCTAAAAGACACCAATGGAAATGAACAAAAGATACCCCCCCACCCCCGTACTTCAGTAAAATATGATAGCATCCATTCATTTCTTATCTACAGCCTGGGAAATCTTTTTCCAGTCAATGGAATGTTATCTCATGTAAAGCAGAAATGAACTGATTAAATGCCCACATCAGTCTATTGGGATAAATCATTTTACATACATTCCACCACAGGCTGGAAAGTCAAAGCAGTAATAAAAGAAGAAAGTAATATATGATTTTGTGTGTGTTCGTTTTTCCTTCAGCAAAGACATGGACGTTACAAGAATGTATGTGAGATGGCTGTACTTGAGTAGCAGCTGAGGAAACTTCTGAGTATAGATTTTACAGACCACCATGGTATTTTGTGGGAGAAGTGATACCAAATATTCAGGTAGCATCTGTAATTCCTGTTAGATCTTTCAGAATATGGTATGCCCATTTTGTCAGTTATATTCTGTACGTTCGGTGCAATTAAATGCTAGAGTAAGAAGATACAGCATCTCCTGAAATAAATGAAACTTGAACTCAGCTATTCTTAAACTGAATTTGCCTAGATGAGGATTGGTCCATTAGGTATTATGTATCTGCCCTTGTATAGAATATGTATAGATGAACAGTTCTACTGCAAAAATAAGAACTGATGAAGCAATCTTACTTAGGACTTGAAACCTGCACTTCAGACAGGTAGACTGTGCCCGTAAAGAGTTGCTGAATGTAAATGGGTCACAGTTTTCATATCTTTAACATCTGTTGTTTATACCCAAGAAAGCACATCAGGGGCAAGAAAATTAATTCCCCAATTGCTGTCAACCGAGTTAGGGAATAGCAATAAACAGCTTACTGTAAGCCTCTAGCTACAATAAAATTGCTGTCAATAAAGTGTGGCTGATATGGTTTTGCTGTGCTAGAAGAACAGATTCTTTGAAAGTGAAAATCTGAAATGGAAACTAAAAAGATCCCTCCTTGTTCCTATATACAAAAGAACATCATTATCACAAAATTCCAATAGCATTAAACTCTCAGGATCCGATTCTTGCTCCAGTGTGTGGCATACATTTATTAGCATTTGTGAAACTTTGGCTTTGCACATTCAGGACAGATGAGACCTCAGTGATTCTGATAAAAATCTTTTGCATGAGAAATGTTTAAAGAGAAATGAAGCTTGCTAAGCTTTTACTGTCTGTATCTGTATACACAAAACGTTCCCTACTCCAGTTCAGCATTTCTACTGTCACTATTGAAAATGGTATTATAGCTTAGGGTTATGTTTAGATTTCCATTATAACCCCCAGTTTTCACATGCTCTTAACTTTCTGAAAAATTCTTCTTTTCAGCTGAAATTTTCCATGCTTGGTCTCAGCTCAAAGATGAATTTCTTTAGACAGTTGAGCAAAATCTCTTAACCTATTTTTCAGTTACACAAGGATAGAAAAAATACACTGTACAATTTAACCATTTCTAATATTTTAGTATAGATATAGATATATAAATATATAGAACTAAAAAACAATTGAATTTTACATGCAGATGGTTTTCCAGGTGACTAGTCCTCACCCAAGACTAATATCCATGCTAACACATAAAACAAATTAAGCATAAAAAAGAAACAATGGAATTGTATTTTTTTTATACTAAGCGGTAAAACAAGGACACTAGAAATAATACCACGCACAGAATTATGGAATGCTATGGTTACAGAATTTTAGTATTTGCAGGTGATGTAGACTCTGCACTGCTGTTCCAATGCAGATTTCCATCAATTTACGCAGCTTGAAATTGCCACTCTCAGCGTATCAAACTAAGAGTCATTAATGTTTTCAGCTTTTCTTTTCTCTTACATAAACCCTAAAGTTACAAATTTAAACACTCCAAAGTAAGATAACATCAATTGTGTTTGCCACAGAAAGCTTAAGTGATGTGCATTGATCAGTGGGAGCCTGGCTACTCATTCCTTGATCAGGCAAAAAGTCCATTGACTGAAA
Organism: Phoebastria nigripes; assembly: GCA_035582835.1. NCBI lineage: Eukaryota > Metazoa > Chordata > Aves > Procellariiformes > Diomedeidae > Phoebastria > Phoebastria nigripes. Next base: position 564,732 of record JAYKAV010002958.1, read on the forward strand.
AAGGAGTAAAGCAAGCTCCATAGAGCTTATGTTACTGACTGKATGAATAAAAATATACCTTAGTATGGAATGCATTTAATGTGTCAGTCAAGCCCCAAATCCTTAATTGCTGCCATCAGAGCACAGAAATAAAAGGACAGCGTTAACATATATTTAGCTTTCCTGAATCTACTAGAACTGTGCACGTTTCCAAAATTTATAAATTATCATCTTGATTCAGAAAAGTGCTTAGAGTGTGCTTATGGCTGTCTTTCTTGAAGACAACATCTGAAGTCATTTGGACTTTAAGGATCTGCTTCAGTCCCACCACTTTAAATGAAAGTTAARCACATGCCTAAATGCTATTTGATTAGGAATGAAGACTGAAGGTTTTGCTCATAACCCATACTGATACATATTTTTAAACCTGTGTTATTTGTCACTGCTGTACTTCAAATCTGATTAAATGAAGTTGTTATAATGTAAAACTGGGATAACCACGGTAAATTGGCCCTAATKTCTTTTATTATTTAATCTATTGTTAATCCAATGACACTGAGTAGGAGGTTTTTGTCTGTTTATTTGCTTTTTATAAGAGGTCTTTCACACAGAAGAATACAACATGTCGTCTTCTACTGTATTTCTATGTAGCTGTTTGGTGTAGTGACTTACTAATTTGAAGTGCATTTTAAAGTTCAATCAAATACTCAAAAGAACTCTGATTGAGAAGCCTGCATAGATTTCAGTATTCTTTATGAGTCATAACACTGATTTTGGAAGCTTAGCTATATAAGCTGGTGGTGTGCAACATCCTTTCCATACTCCTAATTATGTGAATTAGCATTTAGAACAATCCCAAGTTCAAGTATTCAAAAATGCTCTTTTCAGAGCATCCACCAGGTTTACTGCAAGATAGGCACTTAAAGAAGGCTTTGGTTTTTATACTGGGTACTTCTGAAACATCAGCCTGTGCAATTCAAAGTGACATGTGAAGACTTAACCACAGAATTTCCACTAAATTTATTGACGATTGCACAGAAATTGCCCAGCAAAAAAATACTAAGAAATTTGTATTGAACAATCTATTTTTGAACGTTAAAAGCTTTCTGACTTAGGACCCAGTTCTAACAGATTTCTAGGGCCAAGCTCCCATTAAAAGTAACGGGATTTTGCTTGAATGAAGTCCAAGTGTGGACTTTGGTCTCAGCTCTCTATTACTATTAATGTATCTGCAAGATACATTGCATGTGTATTTACCTTGGACTGAAAGAAACTGTAAGTAAAAATGGAGGATGCTAGTATTTCTTAGATATATATTAATCCTATATTTCTTCTTTCCTTATCTTAACATCCTCCACAGTAATTCCCGCACCCTTTGCAAACCACATAAAGAAAACTTGTCAAATATATAGGTAACTTAATACAACTTCTAACATTAGATACAGAGAAATTAATTATGTTAAACCTCAAGAAAACGGTACAGTAGCACAGAAGTAAGTATGTCTTCCTAAAGGAATTTTAAAAAATGTTTTTCAGATACTGTGGCATTAGCACACACTACTACTCAGTAAGATTTTTAAGTCTGAATACTTTGCTTAAAGGCCATACTCTATCACAAATCTAAAAAAAAAAGAGCTATGAAAGTGTATTTAACTCCTGTGCCAATGAATATTAGGTAAAATGCATCCTAATTTCAGGAATTACAGACAGAATAATAGGAAGGCTGCTAATGATTACAGCCATTGCTGGCTATACTCCTCCAGCCAAAAGTGACAAGGGGGCATAGAAAGGTTACGTCCTGTAACACTCATCATTGGGGAAAAAAAAAAAAGACACTATCTCCTTCCCCGCAGAATAAAAATACACAAGCTCAGTTTAGATAACTGTCTACCTAAGAAAGAGTTATATTTTCAGTTACATATAATATTACAGCTTTTGCAGGGAGCGATCGAAGTCATATGATATGAGTATCTGCTGACCTCAAAAAGGATTCAGTAAGACTTGACTGGAATTTGAATCAGGTCCACATACAGGTATGATGACTGATATTACTATTAAACTGAAACCAGTATATTTAATGTAATGAACACAGGTAACTCTGAAAATACTGCCAGTAGTTTTTGTTTGGGTTTTGTTTTTTTTTTTTTTTTCCCTCATATTCAATTTCACTGTGCAGAGCTTAAACATTCTGCCACGTAAATCATTTTTTGGGTCTTAACTGCCTCTAGNTGCAGAGCTTAAACATTCTGCCACGTAAATCATTTTTTGGGTCTTAACTGCCTCTAGATGCTGTGGGGGATTAAGTCTGAGTTTCCAAATAGAGTGTGGAAAGTTAATTTCATGTTTTGTGTACATGTGCTTTTGAAAATTTCTCCAGTAGTTTTTGTTTTGGTTTTTTTTTTTTTTTTCCCCTCATATTCAATTTCACTGTGCAGAGCTTAAACATTCTGCCACGTAAATCATTTTTTGGGTCTTAACTGCCTCTAGATGCTGTGGGGGATTAAGTCTGAGTTTCCAAATAGAGTTTGGAAAGCTAATTTAAGCTAAATTAACAACATCTCAGAACAGAAAAGGAATGTGTGGGTTGGGGGTGTTACATTTTGTAACTAAAACTGGGGAGAAAACTTCAGCTGGGTAACCACAGATTATTCAGAGCTCTTCTATACATTTGTTGGTTTTTTTTTTAAATTGGTTCTTTTTTTAAACTTACGCTGACAGTATGTATATGGTGCTGTGTAACAGCCTGAAGACGGCTCCAGGAATATACCCTTCTTTAAAGTCCTTAGAAAGGTTAAGGTTTTGTGACAACCTTCTGCGATGTTTTCAGTGTCTCGTCGTAAGTACGAGTTGTTTTAGAGCAGTTACTTTAGCAGAACTGCCTCAAAAGTGCTTGTTTTATTCTTAGCATCTTGTTAGTGTGACACCTTACAGACACCCGAAGTCAAGACACAGTTCTGGGAACGTCACATTCATCTCAGATAAGGCTAATGCAACAGCAAGAGGATGACTTTATCCTAAACTTGGCTACTGTCAAAATCTTTTTGCAAAGACAAGCCTAAATGTGTCTCACTTGATTCTCTAAGATTCATATCCCTAATAAATTCAGACAAATCACCGTAACTTGGAGGGTACAGCGCCAGCAGGAATATGAGCGTGACTCCTAACACCTACAAAGTCTGTGCAGCGAAAGCGAAGCGCTTAAGGAAGCTGCCTTGCAAACACGCAACCTTAACTACTGACCACTCCAGTGCAACTCATTAAATAAAAGGTTCTTTGGCTGCAATATCAGCTTGATCCTTCCCTCCCCCCCTTTTCCTAGCTACTGCAGGGCTGGCACCGGGCCAGCGTAAGCGACATGGTACCTTAGTGCCATCTACAGGCTACGCTAATTTAGTGGCAAAAGACAAGCACCAATAAAATAAATCAGACAGCGCTGCATTTAAATCTTTATTAGCAAGGAATTATTAGACCTAAGAAAAACTAATGCTGGATTTGGTTGAAATATGAGTTTCTCAGCCTCCTAATCCCTCTTCATATGGCATATTTCACAGTTTAAAACGAGTTATGACAGATCACTTATGCATTACTAAGATGAGAAAATATTTACAATGGGCTGACTTTTTTTCCTGCCTAATTCAGATGTGTTCAGAGAATGCATTCCTTTCAAAAGTATGCTTTGGCCATTTTTTTAAAATATGCAACAAACTGTCTATGCGATACCAACTTTAATCTATTACAACAAAATAATTTTGAACTCAAAACAGAGGAAGACTTCCATATGGCTTAGTTATATCCTACCAACAAACCACGTGCTTCACAGATGAAGTAGCTTGGAAATTCGGCTGTCTTTGCTAGGGAAAAAAATTAACCCCTTTAGTAACACTAACTTAACAAGGTTCCAAATCAGCTTGAACTACAAAAGAAACTCAAGCCAACTCACTTCGAAATTTGAAACTGAATGTACATATCCCTTCAATCTTGAAACAGTCAAATTTTCTGACTGAAATTTGGCATATAAGGAAACAGTTTTTCTTCTTCAGTAACTTTTACATTTGGACAGTCAAATACTGGGGAGAAAAAAAAAAGTCTTTTTTTTTTTTTTTTTTTCAGTTTTGTTTATGCACATGTATGTGCACATGCACGGATGCATAACAGTCCTTTAACAATCAGTATTCTTCAAAACCCGAAGTATCAGAGGCATTTCGCAAATGCATGGTTAAGACCCAGGTAAATGACAAAGGGGTCAAGTTTTTTTGTTTTTGTGTTTTTTTTGTTCCCCCCGTAATATAACTAAATTAAATTAGACTGAAACAAAAAAAAMCCCACAACATAGTGGCACTTTTAATACTGGTTGATCGGGCACTTGTATGCAGTACTTATAGACCAGTAAAAGTGCTCGTTTACCTGTCTGGTGTGTAAGGGGCCCTTTGTCTTGAAGCCTCCTTGGGAACTGCACTCTGAGGCACTGAAGTGATCTGAACTAGTGGAAGAGCGTTTGGAAAGGGTGTCACAACCACCAACAAAGGTGTTGTCCAACGGGAGTTCCTGAATCACGTGGTGCTTTTTCATTGAAACTGGAGTGTCAGGTTTGAGATGAAAAGCAGACTGTGGAGAGGCAGATTTGTAATGCTTGGCAAGATCAGGACTGTTAGGCTTAAAGGTTGTTGGTGGTGCTGTGCCCCAGTCAAATCTTCCTATACTTTGCTCCTCCAGCTCCGCTGGAAGGCTTATTGTCCCGTTGATAGGTTCATGAACTGCATCATCAGGTTTGGACTCCTCAATGGTCACAAAGTTCAAAAGAGAGCTCTTCGGAGATTTCCTTTTCTTCCTTTTCTTTTTCTTGTTTTGCTTGTTCTCCTGATTGGGAGACATCCACTCAGCACCTTGTTTGCTCCTCTGGGCGGCTTTGAATCTGGATGCATGTCGACAGCGAACGAGAACCGTGACAAATATCACCACTATGACAACCATGGCACCTGCCACAATAGCAATCATGATCGTGAGATAGTCCTCGTTTTGGTAGGGTTGGCTACTGTCCCCTATGTTCCGGTCCAAAGGTGTTTCCATAGTCCTGCGTATCAAGTCATAAATATAAGAGGCATTTCCAGCAGTATCATTTACATACAAAAAGACAAGCACAAGGGTATGCAGGGATTTGGGATAACCCAAATCACTTATGTTGACAACTAAGCGATGCAGCCCCACATCATTAGGAGTTGGTTTTTCTTCCAGCGTGATATTGCCTGTCACTGGATCAATCCGAAACAAACCCTTGTTATTTCCGCTTACAATTGTGTACTTAAGCTCGGCATTCATTCCGGTGTCTATATCCACAGCAAAGACTTCGGCTACCACCGATCCTGGAATTGCTGAGAGTGGCACTAGCTTAAAAGAAGTATTGGAAGGTGGGTAGATGACAACGGGGCTGTTATCGTTAACATCCATGACGTTTATGGTTACTTTCGCTGTAGAAGAGCGAGGAGGCTGCCCTCCATCCACTGCCTTAACATCAAAGGTGTAGGAGCTCTGCTGTTCTCGATCAAAAGAAACATTGGACTTTATAACTCCAGAGTATGGATCCAGCACAAAGTTTTCATTGTCATTCAGGATGGAAAGGGTCACCGCTTTATTCTCCCCGGCATCTGCATCGGTCACCGTGATCACCCCCACCGTGCTGTACTTTGGTAAGTTCTCCGATACGAAAAACTGGAAGTGATTATGAGTAAATTTGGGACTGTTGTCATTTTCGTCCAACACTGTAACAATTACAGCTGCTTGACTCTGCAAAGGAGGGGTGCCATTGTCTCGGGCTGTAACAGTGAAAATGAAACGTTCCTGCTCTTCTCTGTCAAAAACTCTGGAGGCTGTCAAAACTCCTGTCTTTCGATCCAGATCGAAAAAGGAAGCATTAGGGCCAAGCTGATAAACAATGTCTGCATTTTTCCCACTGTCTTCATCTGTGGCACTAATAGTTGTTAAGTATAGACCACGCCGGTTGTTTTCAGAAACTGACAGCTCAATTACAGGCTGGCTGAAAATCGGAGGGTTGTCATTTTCATCCTCCAGTTTAACTCTTACCAGGGCAGTCTGGTTCAAACTGGGCTTGCCAGAATCAGAAGCAACAATTTTAAAGCTGAATTCTTTGGTGCCCTCATAGTCCAACAAGGAAGAGGTCTCTAACAAATACTGGTTGTCGTAAACCGCCTTCAAGTGGAAGGGGACCTCCCTCTCAATGAAACAGATCACTTTGCCGTTCACATCAGTGTCCTTATCTGAAACCGTAATTAGGGCAATCTTTGTATTGACGGGATCTTTCTCAGATAAGTACACTGTGCCATTGATGGGACTTATTATGTACCTGAGGTCTATGTTAGGAGGGTTATCGTTTACATCAGTGACATTGATGGTAACAGTCGCCCGAGCCGGTGTAGAGCTACCATCACTAGCCAGCACTGTCACTTTGTGAACAGCAGTCTCTTCTCGATCTAAGGACCTCTGAACTGTAATCAGCCCTGTGGTGTTGTTTAAAGCAAAAAATCTTTTGGTTGCAGGGGCGACTTGGGCACCAAAAATATATCTGATTTCTGCATTGCTTCCTATATCTGCATCTGTAGCATGAAGCTGAATTACTGAAGTGCCTACAGGGGCATTCTCTGGTATATGAACCTCTACTTGACTCTCTTTAAACACTGGCCTGTTATCATTAACATCACTTACTGTGACTTGCAGGATGGCTGTGCTGGATTTCTGGGGGGTACCTCCATCCTCCACTTTGATTTTCATTACGTAGGTGTCCTTTTGCTCCCTGTCCAAGTTCTGCTGCACGATCAGCTGAGGCCATTTCTCTCCTTCTGGAGTTTCTACAATATCCAGTCCAAAGACACTCTGCCCATTTAACAACTCATAGTGCTGCACACCGTTGAAACCTGTGTCAGGATCCGTTGCTGATGGGATTGGAAAGCGACTGTTGATCAGAGTGTTTTCTGGGATGGAGATATTGATGACAGGGGATGGAAACATAGGTGCATTGTCATTAGTATCCTTTACAATGATTTTTATTTTGATCAGCCTAAAAAAGTCATTGGGGAGAATCACCACTTCAAGTTCAAAGAAACACTCATTTTCTTCTGCATAGGAAGCTCCAGCACAGAGTTTTTCTCTGTCTATTCTGTTAGATGTCGTAAAGATTTCCCCAGTAGTACTGGACACTTTGACCAGAGGGGCATCCCCTGCTTTAGACACCAGTCTGTAGACAAGGCTGGCACTGGTCCCCGTGGCAGCATTGATGTGAGAAATGTTCAGGTCCTTTGGTATGTTCCCTATGGGTACGTTTTCAGGCAGCTCTTCTCTAATAGTGTAAATAAGTTCTTGAGCTATAGCAGAATCCAGCCTTAAACAGGCAATCAAAGCAGCCAACAGGTAAAAATCCCTCAGGTCCATGATAATGTTTTTATTCTCTTTTCCCAGATTTTAGGACTTAAAGGTTTCCAGAGAGGAATGATGCGCGATTTGCAAGAGGAGGCATGCATGGACTGCAGGATGCATTACATCTCATTTCTTATTTGGAGACAGCACTGTCAACACAACCACACAGAACAGCATTATTGGTTTTTTAGGCATGACAAATCCACAATCTCCAACTACTACTTGTTTTTGCAATGCACACTTGCAGCAGTACATTTTCCTACTGCTCCCTTTTACAAGCAATCCTTCCGGACAAATGCACCAATATCCCGTTGGCTGCGTTTGCACAGAGCAAGAATGGAAATAACTACTTGCAGAATTAAGGGTAGCTACAGTTTCGACACGTACTTTCTGAATAATTTCTTGGTACACCGTGTAATCTGTAACGTGCGTTCCCCCTCTACCCTCCTCCACCCAGTGATTTGGTGCAAGTAAAAAATCTTCCCGCACTACTTCTGRATTCTAACTGCTATGTCAGCTGCCAAATGTAATTTGTTGTTTGCTTCCACACATTTTTTAGCTTTTGCAAACCAGATTTTTCTCTGCTCCTTGTGCCTCGCATCCCCCTCTATAGCTATCGTACTGGGAAATAACCACCCGGACATGCTGCTGCTGCAGCAGTCGTCACTGGCTACTTCACATCCCTATTAACTGATGAGACAATAACAGGACTTACAGTTTCTTGCACTCTCAGCTCAATGTTTCCTCTCCAGATGTTGGATACTTCTCCTTCTGTTTAATAACCTTAAACTTTATTTGTTTGTTTTTAAACACAATATAAATCAGGAGGCTGGAGATTCTTAATGCAACTTAGGAGCAGCCAGCATGTTTACAGATTGGGGGGGGGGGGGCAATATATTTTCTGATGACGAGAGGAGGAAAAAAGGTGCAGCCTTTCCCCATTGACACTGATCTCCCTTCAGGATGTTATTAGCAGCTGCCACACATAAATACTGCAGACTAATAATGCAGGTGAAAAAAAAAAAAAAAGAAAGCGACAGACAGACTTCTGTTTGCATGCTCTGCTAACCGCGAATTATCCGGGTGCAAGGCTGCCAGCACCTACAGTTTGGCGGAACCAGGCAGACCCTAAGCACTAATCTTATCTGCAGTAAGCTGCACGGTAGCTGATGCCCGTGATTACTTTCAGCAGAGTGATGCAGGTAGGGATGCAGAGACAGCGAGTAGGTGAGCCTTTGCCACCAACATCAACTGAATCCGAAACACTGATTCTTTCCCTAGATAAATATACTGCGTGTTGGCTTTTTTTTTTTTTCCCCTTTAAATGAAATGCATCACAGTGTATGGGTAACTTTGCACTTACGTTGGTTGTCTACCTTTGACGATCTGCTGCAGCTAAGCAGTGATCTATTCCAGCAGATACAGCACAATGCATCTGGTAAACCACCAGTTTTGGAGAAATCAGCAGCAGCCAAATGCTTCCTCCTTGAGATATGTGTTGCTTCGGGTTGGCAAATTAGCAACTCCAGGGAACAAATTCACAGTTCTGTCGTTAGTCATCCTCTCCACGTTTCATTTCTATTAAGCGGCGATCCTTCGGGTGTTTAACGTGCACGCAACAACCCAAACAAACAGCAAGCAAAAATCCGGTGCACTTCTTTAGACCGGGGGTATTTTCCACTCTGCACTGCACACAATTTCCATCCCTCTCTCAGCAGAGCAGAGACAGCTACACGAAGTCTGCAACTTCTTACTGGAAATGACAAGAGTTGGTCTGGCGGTGCTTCTCTCTCCCTCTTTATCTCTGGGGTGATAGTTGCCCAAAAAAAAAAAAAAAAAAAAAAAAAAATCCTAATAGGTTATTGCTTTAGTGACGGGAGGAAGCGATGGCGCTTTCCCTCCTCCCTCCCAGCCTCTCTCCCTCTCACACGCTCTCTCCTTCTCTCCCTCTCTGAACTGAAATTCTTGATATAACTCTCAATAAGCCCAGAGGGAGGGTGTGAGCGGCCATAAGCCACCCCTCCCGCCGCACCGCATTGGCCCGCGCCGGCGGGGGCGGTGGATGGCGGAGCGCGGCCCTGGCATTGGCCGCCGGGCACGTCGCTCCCCGGGCCAGCCGGGCGGCAGGGGCGGCGGGCGGCGCAGCG